>LBNU01023173.1:23085-56803 GCA_014162995.1 Artemisia annua
TAATAATAAATATCCGAGACTAATAACCAATCCCGACAAAACATAACCAAAACCAAATCCGAAACAAACATCACAATCCCATATCTCGCCTCAACCAAAATACCAAATCTAATCCTAAACCCGTCAACTAACCTAAATACAACAACACAATTCGCAATCCACTTCGGCTAACCAAATCACAACCAAATCCAAAACCAAGTCCAAATATACCAACATCAACAATAATAATAATAATAGTCCACCACCACCACCACCCAAGCCACGGTGGTGGTGGCAGTCGGCTGCCGAGACCCAAACAAACCAAACGGAACCTCATAAACAACAAATATATACTCCCTTAGTCACCTAACTAGACCAAACATATAAACAATCACAAACCCTCACCGAGTCACGAGTTGACTCGATGAGTCACGACCGAGTCACGACAAGGACGACCCAACAAGGTTTCCCACACGATTTTTGTATCAAAACATTATTTAAAAACGTTTTTATTAAAGATTTATTAAAAATATTTCGGATTTAATAAAAGATAAGAATTAGGGTTTGGTTTAAATGGGTTTTTATCAAGAAAACGTGGCTAAAATGGGTTGAGGGGGTTCGAATACCAAATGAACTCGCCGGAAAATGTTAGATGGCCGGAAAAGTTGAACACCGAATTCGTTTTTATTAGATCTAGGGCGCGTGAGGGTTTTTGGGGGAAAATGGTTTGCGGGGATGAGTCGGGGATGTCCCGATCTACAAGATTGGGTAGGTGGTGTTGTTAGGTTTGGCCGGAATAAATTCCGGTGGCCGGAATATAGGTCGGCGGTGGGAGGGGAAAAGGTGGCCGGTTTTTAGTGAGAGAAAGAAGAGAGAAGGAGAGAGTGTGTGTGTGTTTTTGTGATAAAGAAATGAGGTGTAAGATTTTTGTGAGGGTATTTATAGGGTAAAAGGGTTTAGGGTAGTTTTGTAATGAAATAAAGTGTGGGGTGGTTTGTGTAAATAAATTCAAGGGACTACTCTCGCCAATATAGTAAACTTTTCATAAAAACGGTTCGGGACTCGAATGACATAGCAAACGGACTCGAAAAATTACGAAACTTGCGCCATCGTTCACGAAATAGTTTTTCCAATAAAATCAAGCATAAACTTCAGAGTTTTTCTCAAACTCAAAATAAATCAAATAATTTGGCAAATGAAACAAATTCGAGTTTTCTAGGTTGTGCTGAGTGAATCAAGGAATAAATTCTCGTTCCTAATATATCTCACGCTCCTCAAATCCAATTTAGCATGCTTCAAAGTTTTAAAACGTTTCAGGCTCTAAAAATAGAAGTTTGGCTAGGATTAGGTTTTAGGAAAAATACCAGGTGTTACAAGTATAAATACCCCTCTGATCATATGGAGAGGGTTGGACCTTCTCATACATTTCAATCTAATACTTCCATTTCTCTCTCAAGGTTCCCAACTTACTTTCTCTCTCTAACATCTCTCTAGAATTCTTCTACTTATTCGATCCATATAACCATAACCATACGTGTTTATGTATTAGAGCATCCTACAATTGGTATCAGAGCCAGGTTTCATCTTAGGGAGCTTGTTATACTCGGATTTAGGTGTAGTTTTGTGGTTAGTGCATGGTTCGAATAGTATTTGTGGTTTTTCTCCTAGTTTGATCTCGTTAGTTGTTTTTTTGTTGTGTTTTTCTTGTACTTTCATGCTCATAAGTGTTGTAGGCATCTTGTTTATCTCTTGGTTAAGCTTTTTCATCAGATTCGAGGACGTTTGATGCACTACAAGTTGTTGTTCTAGCTAGCGGGTTGACATTCGTTGTATCCTTCATATTAGTGAGTTGACAGGATTGGTGGCGAGTTGGGTGTAGCTGGTTGGATGTTTGCTATTTTGGGATAAAAAGACAAACCGCTAGATAGCGACATTTTTGTCTTACTGTTCCAGCGAGTTGTCAGGCTTGTACTATTGTGAAGTTAGCGATTAGATAGCGACGAGTTAGCAGATCTCAGCGAGTTGTAGCTAGCGAGTAGTGGTTAGCGAGTTGTCAGACTATTTAGCGAGTTGTCAAAATTTGCTTGTTTGTAAATCCAGCGAGTTGAGCCCTAGCGAGTTACCAGAGTTTAGCGGTTTCCCAGTATTAACTAGTTGTCAATTTGAAATTTCAGCGAGTTGCATACTTGGTATTTCTAGCGAGTTGCACTGAAGAGTCCAGCGAGTTGATCTACTATTATTCTAGCGAGTTAGGTACTTGTGGCTTGTGATTTTCAGCCTAGCGAGTTACTCGATTTCTCGGTTTAAGTCACGAGAGTTGTAAAATCCCGTTTAGATTGTAACATTGCAACTATGGCTTCAACTGATGACATTCAAGCTGCCGGGTCCGATACCCGACCTCCTATGCTCGACAGGACTGATTATGAATCATGGTCTCAACGAATTCGACTTTATTGTCAAGGGAAGGAGAATGGTGAAAACATTCTGAGATCAATTGATGAAGGACAGTTTCAAATGGGAACCACAAGAGATGTTATCTCCACTGGTGAAGATGGAGCTGTCACCTTGGGAATTGACAGACCACGTACTTACAATGATCTTAACGAAGCTGAAAAGAAGCGCTATGATGCAGATATTAGAGCTTCCAACATCGTGATACAAGGATTACCCAAGGATGTCTACAAGCTCATTAACTTCAACACTGAAGCCAAAGCTATTTGGGATAATGTCAAAATGCTTCTAGCTGGTTCAGAACTTACCAAAGAAGATCGTGAGTCTCAGTTGTATGATGAATTTGAGCATTTCAAGATGAACCCCGATGAAAACATTACAGACTACTATGTCAGATTCCACAAGCTTGTTAATGACATGAAGATGATCCGAATGACAATGCCTAACATCCAACTCAACTCAAAGTTTGTTAACAACATGTCACCAGAATGGGATCGATTCGTCACAACGGTGAAGCTCAACGAAGGACTCAGAAACACCAACTATGAACAGATCTATGCTTACTAGCAACAACATGAGAAGCATGCGATGTATGACCGCCAGCTGAGAGAGAAGCTCAATCCTACAACCACGAATAATCCTCTTGTTCTCATCTCCAATGTTCAGACATTCAACCAATCTCCACTTGATGTAATCAGTTACCTTCCTACACAAGCAACACAGAACTAGTCTTCCCTTGGTCAGTCATCTGTGCAATCAACAACTGTCAAGAATACTCAACCAGACTCAGGGTACTCTCACACTGATAAGATGATTGATAATCTCTCCAACCAAGTCTCATTGATGGTTCAACAATTCAGAGCTACACTTCCTCAAACCAACAACCAACTCAGAACTTCATCTAACCCACGTAATCTTGCTGTTGTGGAAGATGGGCGTGTTGTGGTTCAAGGAAGGAAAAATGTTAACCAAAGAAATGGAGTCAGGGGGTATGCACAGAATAGAGTTGGGAATGCTAATCAGGGACAGGGAAGATAACCCAAATGNCTCATTGATGGTTCAACAATTCAGAGCTACACTTCCTCAAACCAACAACCAACTCAGAACTTCATCTAACCCACGTAATCTTGCTGTTGTGGAAGATGGGCGTGTTGTGGTTCAAGGAAGGAAAAATGTTAACCAAAGAAATGGAGTCAGGGGGTATGCACAGAATAGAGTTGGGAATGCTAATCAGGGACAGGGAAGATAACCCAAATGTTACAACTGTGGTGGGTTAGGTCATCTTGCAAGGAACTGCAATCAACCCAAACGTCCCCAGAACTCTGACTACTTCAAAGATAAGATGTTGTTGATGCAAGCCCATGAGAATGGTGTAGCATTGGATGAGGAGCAGCTATTATTCCTAGCAGGAGATGAAGGGAACACATTTGATGCCGATGTGGATGATCAACCAGTTCAGGATTTAGCTCTCAATGATCCGAACATCTTCCAGGCAGAAGATTGTAATGCTTTCGATTCTGATGTTGATGATGAACCTACTGCACAAACCATCTTCATGGCAAATCTGTCTTCTGCAGTATTATCACCACAACAAACTGGTTCCACCAATTCATCCATCATATCTGAGGTACTAAAGTTATATGATACATGCACAGAGACTGATGAACTGGAGATATTCAACAAAATACATCTGACTAGTGTTGCCATGCCAAATGATGTTAAATTGGAAAACAACAATGTTTCCCCGATTGAACAACATGTGGATCACATCAAAGAATCTGATGTATCTAGTAGAGCATCTTCAGTTATATGTGATGATAATTTGATGCATGAGCAAAAGGATTCATTCCGAAGTACAAAAAACAAACATTGTGGAATCAAATATTGCTGATATGGGAAATACCAACGTTATCCCATATGAGCAATACGAAAAACACAACGTCGAATCGGTTGTACTAAGTGATGAATCCTCTGTTGATCATAATGTGTGTGAATTGGATGAATACACTGTTCTTGTGCCTGATGATACCTTGACCACTAGGATTAATATTCTTAAAGATCAGGTGACTATTTATCAACAACGTGAAAAATTTGAGCTAACCGAACGTGAACAGAAAATGGATTGGCAGATGTGTGCATATATAATTGAAAGAAACTTAAAGGAAAAAGCATTAAAAATGGAAATAAAATCTTTACAAAATCAAATTGATCAAACTATTAAACAAAAACAGGAGATTCAGGAAAGTGTAACTACACTGAAACTTGATTTTTAAAGTAAAGAAACTAAACTCTTAACAGATTTTTCCAATCTTAAGGCACTAAAGAATAAGCTTGAAAATAAGTTGTACACACAAGGCCAAACCATTCAAACTGCTCAAATGATGCATAAGCACATTAAGTTACGAGATGAACATGGCAATAAGGATTTAGGAGGGCCTAAAACTAACTTTCTTAGGAGCGTTAGTGCCACTCAACCTGCCTTATATGATGCTAATGTGATGCTTAAACCTGGTCATACCCCCTGATGTGCCATCTACTGAGGAGATTGATGAGATAGAATTAGTCAATAGAGAGAGATTAGAGAATAAAATGAAGGATCCCAAGTGCATTAAAAAACGTGTCAACATCAAACCTCATAATTACTATGAACAGAATCGATTGACTGTTTTTGCACCCCAAACTAAGTTAACACCTGAGCAGATATTTTGGCCTTTAGACGTTGAGAAAATGAAAGCTGAGGAACTTAAGGCCAAAACCCCTCAAAAGTTTGCTACCCCAACGATGTATCCTCCCAATACACCGATGCACTTAGTCCAGTTAGCTCTTCCCACACAATGTAAAACTCTTATTAGCATCTACGTTAGTTGTCAAATGTTTGCTGATTTTGATAAAACATGTAAGAAGAGAATTACACCAACGGGAATTACTGAGGGTGAAAGGGGTTTTGAACTAACAAAAGAGTGTTACTTAACTGAAGTCATCCCATTTTTAAACTTGTCAAAGAACACTTTGATGGCATGCAAAAATCCCTTGAAACTGAATTAATGGAGATAAAAAAGGTTTTTAAAAATGTGGAGAATGAGGGAAAACAAATTACAATAGATCTTCAATATAGTGAAATTGTGAGAAAATAATGCTCTTATCATGAATGGCAATCTGATTGCTCAATGTGTTGCACAAGATGTATTTTATACTGCTACTGGTTCATCATTAACTGCTTGTCAATTTCATGAAATGTCTATTGCATTAAATGTTTTCCAGAATCGTGTTGTTGAGCTTGAGGGGAGAATTTAAAATTGCAAGAAAAAATTCAAAACGATGATCATGATAACATGGTCAGGTATTTTTCGAAACTAGAAGATGATAATCTTAATTTGCAATTAAAATATCAACATTTAGAAGAAAGGATTAAAATTACAAATGCCAAGACATCCTCGGATGCTCCTGAATTTGATGCATATTTTGAATTAGCCAAACGGGATGAAAAAATTCAAGCTCACACTAACACGATTCGAAAATTGAGGGCCCAAATTACCCAATTGAAGTCTAATAAGAGTGATGTGATTGAATCCCAGAAACCTCCATCTATAGATTCTCAGAATTTTCAAATACAAAACATCATCAACCATCTCAAACACGAAAATGATTGTTTTCAAGCTGAAAATTCAAAGGTTAAACAACATTATAAAGAGTTATATGATTTGATTAAGATCACACGTGACAAAACCAATGAAAAAATAACTTCTTTGTTAAAGGAAATTGAGAATCTAAAGACTCGGGTGAAAGGGAAAATGCCTGCTGCTGCATGTAATAATGTATTCTCCAAGGTCTGTAAATGTAATAAATATACATGTGATGCCGTGAACATTCCGCTTCCCCTTAGGAATAATGAGTTAGTCCATAGTGATTACCTTAGACATCTTAAGTATTGCCTTGACATGCTTCGTGAGACCATTGAAGAGAATAGAATGGTGAGACCTGCTGATAACACCATTATAGATGTATGCTTCCTCACCAATAGATCACAAGAACTCTTAGAATACGCCATTGGTACATGTCCTAATACTGTTAGCATGCGAGATAGACTTAATGCTTCTTCCTCTAAGATTAAGAACAAGCATGTTACCTGTAATGTGCCTTTGACAACATCTGAACGTAACACACCAGTTACCAAAAAACAAACAACAGTGCAACAATCTAATGTTCCCGTCATTAACTCTACAGGAGTGAACATTGACACTAAAGCTAGCGGGTCAAAGCCTAGTTGCAATACAAGGAACGATAGGACTTCGCCAGCTAAGAGTGCTCAAGGGAAGAAAGTAGAAGACCACCTTAGAAACAATAAGATTGACTTGAATGAAATGAATCGTGTTGATTCTAGTATTAGCTTTAGGCGTACTGTAATTAATTCGAATTCTGATGCTTCTTGTAAGACATGTAATGACTGCTTAATTTCTGGTAATCATGATGAGTGTGTTAAGTCATTTTTGAAATCTTCTAATTCACCCCCAGTTAAAATTGCTAAGAAACATAAACTGGAAAAACGTGTTTGAAAAGCTGCAGGAAAGATATTCACCACTGTAGGATATCAGTGGAGACCTACAGGAAAAGTATTTGCTAATGTTGGACATCATTGGAGACCTACTGAAAGAAAGTTCACTTTAGGAAGTCAGTGCCCCGTAACTAAAATGACCAATCTTAAGTTTGCAAATGTTGAGGAATGGAAGGCAACTGGTAGAATATTCCCTTTAGTGACACAATGCCCTGATAATAGGCCCATTGCACCCACTAGCAAAGATGTTTCTGAGAACACCATTGCATGTACAAATCCTGTCTCTCTTGAGTATGTATGTGCTAACCAATTGGACCCCAACTGTACATGGGGATCCACATTTTTCAGTTATCCATATCTGTCTGGTTTCAAATGCAGGTCGTACAAATCGTCCTTTGGTATTTGGACTCAGGCTGCTCAAAACATATGACTAGGGATCGCTCACGGCTCAGAAATTTTGTGAAAAAGTTTATCGGGACTATTAGATTCGGGAATGATCATTTTGGTGCTATAATGGGTTAAGGAGACTATGTGTTTGGTGACAGCGTGATTTCTAGAGTATATTATGTAGAAGGTCTTGGGCACAATCTATTCTCTGTTGGTCAATTTTGTGACTCCGATCTTGAAGTCGCCTTCAGAAAACACACATGTTTTGTTAGAGAATTGGATGGTGTGGATCTTCTGAAAGGTAGTCGTGGCACAAACCTCTACACCATATCCATCAAAGACATGATGCGGTCATCACCTATCTGCTTGTTATCTAAGGCCTCAAAGAACAAATCATGGTTGTGGCATCGTCGTTTGAATCACTTGAACTTCGGTACCATCAATGAGCTCACTCGTAAGGATCTTGTTCGNTGTTAGAGAATTGGATGGTGTGGATCTTCTGAAAGGTAGTCGTGGCACAAACCTCTACACCATATCCATCAAAGACATGATGCGGTCATCACCTATCTGCTTGTTATCTAAGGCCTCAAAGAACAAATCATGGTTGTGGCATCGTCGTTTGAATCACTTGAACTTCGGTACCATCAATGAGCTCACTCGTAAGGATCTTGTTCGAGGCATGCCCCGGCTAAAATATGAAAAAGATCATCTTTGTTCTGCTTGTCAGCTGGGTAAAAGCAAGAAACACACTCACAAACCCAAACCAATCAACACCATTATGGAAGTTCTTCACACCCTTCACATGGATCTGTGTGGACCAATGAGAGTACAAAGCATTAATGGGAAGAGATATGTTTTAGTGGTCGTTGACGATTACTCTCGGTTTACATGGGTAAAATTTTTAAGATCCAAGGATGAGACACCCGAGATCATCATTAAACTCATCAAGCAACTGCAAGTTAGACTCAACAAAACTGTCAGATTCATTCGCACAGACAATGGAACTGAGTTTGTTAACAAGCAACTTACTCAATTTTATGAAAACCTTGGCATAAGTCATCAAAAGAGTGTTCCATGAACACCTCAGCAGAATGGAGTTGTTGAAAGACGAAACCGAACCCTTGTTGAGGCTGCTCGAACCATGCTAATATTTTCTAATTCTCCCATGTTCCTCTGGGCGGAGGTGATTGCAACTGCTTGTTACACCCAAAACCGTTCACTGATTCATCCTCTTCACAGCAAAACCCCCTATGAGCTGGTGCATGACAGAAAACATGATCTTTCATTTCTACGTGTGTTTGGTGCATTATGTTATCCAACTAACGATAGTGAAGACTTGAGTGAGCTGAAGGCAAAAGCTGATATTGGGATCTTTGTTGGTTATGCGCCAGATAGAAAAGGTTACCGAATCTACAACAAAAGAACCCGACAAATCATGGAAACCATTCATGTCACATTTGATGAGCTGACTGAGCATACGGTTCCTGGACACTCCAGTTCTGGACCTGCACTTAACCTTTTGACATCTGGACCAATTAGTTCAGGACCTGTACAGTCTTCCACTACTGCTGCTCCTTATGTACCCTCCACAAGTGAGGAATTGAGGAAGTTGTTCGATCCAATGTTTGATGAATACTTTGAGTCACAGTAGATTCTCGAGCATGAACCACAAGTTGCAGATCCTAATGTTGTTGCTGCGAATGTTCCTCAAGATACAAATGGTCCATCTGTTTCCATCTCCATTGGTCAAGATGCTCCATCATCTAGTCATACTCAACCTACGTCAAATGATCAAATGACTTCAGAACATCAAGGATCGGCATTAGATAATTCGTTTGAAGTAAATCCCTTCGCTCAACCTGCTGATGAGTCGTTTGTAAACATCTTTGCTCCTGAACCCTCCAAAGAACCCTCCAACGAGGCAACTTCCTCAGAAGACTCAAACATGGCTCCTTCAGTTCACTACCCTCAACATCATGAGCATCTCAGAAAATGGACAAATGATCATCCGATTGACAAAATCATTGGAAACCCTTCTCGTCCGGTATCTACACGTAAACAACTTGCCACCGATGCATTGTGGTGCTTCTTTAATTCCGTACTATCTAAAGCTGAACCCAAGGACTTCAAAGATGCATTGTCTAAAGAGTCCTGGTTCACTGCAATGCAAGAAGAAATTCATGAATTTGATCAACTTGAAGTATGGGAATTAGTGCCACCTCCAGAGTGTGCTATGATTTTCGCCCTTAAGTGGATCTTCAAAGTGAAGCTTGATGAGCATGGTGATGTTCTGAAAAACAAGGCTCGGCTTGTAGCCAAAGGATACCATCAAGAAGAAGGCATAGACTTTGAAGAATCCTTCGCACCTGTTGCTAGAATTGAAGCCATTCGGATTTTCCTCGCTAATGCTGCCAGTCAGAATATGGTTGTATGTCAGATGGACGTTAAAATTGCATTTCTAAATGGTAAGTTGAAAGAGGTGGTCTATGTTAGTCAACCTGAAGGATTCGTGGACCCTGAACGTCCTAATCACGTCTATCGCTTGAAGAAGGCTCTTTATGGACTTAAGCAGGCTCCTAGGGCATGGTATGATACATTGTCCAAGTTTCTCCTTGATAACAAGTTCACCAAAGGTGTTGTTGATCCTACACTTTTTACCAGAAAATCAGGCAAACACCTACTTCATGTTCAAATCTATGTAGATGACATTATCTTTGCCTCGTCTGATCCTATGGAATGTGATCGTTTTTCACAAGAGATGAACTCCGAGTTCCAAATGTCCATGATGGGTCAAATGTCATTCTTCTTGGGGTTACAAATCTCTCAAAATCCCAATGGAATTTTCATCAATCAATCCAAGTATGCTACCGAAATTTTGAAGAAATTTGGATTTGAATCATGTGACTCAGTTGACACTCCTATGGTGGAAAGATCAAAACTGGATGAGGACACTGAAGGGATCCCAGTTGACCAAACCAAGTACCGCAACATGATTGGATCCTTAATGTACCTCACTGCTAGTAGGCCAGATCTTCTATTTGCTGTATGCATGTGTGCTCGGTATCAATCCAAGCCTACCAAAAAGCATTTGGAAGCAGTAAAGAGAGTCTTCAGGTATCTCCAAGGGACTATCTACATGGGTCTCTGGTATCCTAAAAACACTGCTATGGCCCTCACTGCCTACTCTGACGCTGACCATGCGGGGTGTCAAGATACTCGTCGAAGTAGTTCAGGTGGTGCTCAATTTTTGGGAGATAAGCTTGTGAGCTGGTCATCAAAAAGGCAAATGAGTACATCGATCTCCTCCAAAGAGGCTGAATACATTGTCATGTCATCTTGTTGCGCTCAAATCTTATGGATGAAATCACAATTGTCTGACTACGGTTTTATTTACAACAATATTCCGGTGTACTGTGACAAGAAAAGTGCAATCGCTCTTTGCTGCAACAACGTCCAGCACTCCAGATCAAAGCACATTGATATTCGACATCACTTCATCAGGGAACAAGTGAAAAAGGGAATTGTAGAACTTTACTTCGTGAGGACAGAGTTTCAGCTGGCCGACATCTTCACCAAGGCACTACCAAGAGAACGATTTCATTTCATTCTCCCGCGTCTTGGAATGAAGAGTCTCACTCCAGAATCACTCAAAAGACTTCAGGAAGAAAGTGACGAGTAATGGATTTGCTTCACATATCCTTGTATATAATTTTAAAACCAAAAAGAAAATACAAAAATATAAAACCTAGAAAAATAGTTCTTCTCTAGGAATGTCTTCTGTTTATCGATAACATTTACGGTTCTAGAAATGTCATTCAATAATGGCACGGAACTTTAAATGAAGCTCGAGCAGAAGTTAAAATTGAATAAATAAAACATGTCTTTATGGCTTGCTATTACTTCAGATAGCAACCCGCACCTCTATATGGGGAAAACATGTCGCCAAAAAGACGGTTGTTCCTCTTACTTGGTGAAGTTCACCTGGGCATGGATTACTTTATATCCATATTTCCTCGAAATAATGTACGTTTCATTGCATCATTACTAGTATAAGAAGAGAAGTCTTCTTACATCCCAAAATCTCTCTCATCTATGATTCTTCAAGAGAGTTTTTTTGTGGTTTACAAGGTGGCTATTGGACTTAAATTTTCACAAATACCTACCACTTAATGTAATGACTACAGCTCTTTAAATAGAAAACGGGTCATTAATTGAGGGGTAGCGTATTTGCTCAAAATTTCTGCACCTTTCAAAACTTTGTGAACCAGCAGCAGTGACTAGTTCGTCTCATAATCGGTACATGTTATAATCTGACCACATTTTCTCCCATGTTTCTAAACTTATTTAAATCAATTGGGATCACAAAATCTCAAATGATTTGAAATTTTTTGATCAGGGGAGAGAATGTGATTTAAATATGCAATCTGATAAAATGTGATGATTTGGACTTATAAGTAAATATATGCTCTCCAATATGTGCTAAACTCTTTGATATATCAATGCACATATTGAGGGGGAGCAAAATGGCTTGTGGTGATAAATGATTTTGGCATCTCATGTGAGCGTGTCTCAGACTTAACCAATGAATTGACAAAAACTGTCATGAATCGAAAGGACTTGTCTGAGTAGATTGTACCGTTTCGAGAAACCTTTTGTGAACTTGATCAAGACGCGTAATAATTTCAAGCTAGTTTATCTAGTGATGTAAACGTGTATCGAATGGGTCTTGTTCACTTAAGGTGGATCAATTCAAAGTGCAACTCTACCAAACATGTGCAAATTTTAAATTAAAACTTATGAGCACATGTTAAGGGGGAGCATTTGGAAAATATAAAAACTCTCAAAGTGTTAACAAAATGTGTTTCTTATATCATAAACACTTTGAGTGATTTCTCAAATATTTGGTCAATGGGAACCTAGGATAGTCATGAAGTTATAAGGTGGCTAAGGTTAGGAAAACTGTCCTATGATCCGCCAGAGCCGGAGGGATCTACCCAAGGACAATACCGAATAGATAGTATTAGAAAGTCCTTAGGTATGATTATGAAAAAAGGAGATAAATGAGAAAGGGGAAAGAAGGGGTTGAAGAATTAAAAAGAAAAGAAATGAGCAAGGGTGCAAAGAATTAGCCTTCCCATTATTCAACCTTAGGGCAGAAACCGGGTTCAATTCATATGCTACTGGTTGTTGCTAAGGCAACTCCGGTATTGAAGAAAAGACGTCATGGACCCAGTGACGCACTGCACTAAACCTTCTAACCACTCAAGTTCTCTCAAAAGAGCTTGTTTCATTCTCACGGGGAACCCTGCATAATCTATCGACCGCTCATTGCGAGCCATGTTGATATTGAAACAGGAGACACCGCTCCAGTCTCCGACGACCAAATAATGCACTTATCGAGTCTAGAGCCACGAGACACATCAACAGATCTCATAGGAACACTTGATACTTCTACACTGGTTGTTCAACATTAAGAACACAAGCTGTAGCATTATGAGTCCTACGCAGATCTTAGCAATCTGCCAGAAAATTTATGAGGGAATCTACTTATGTAGTTCCTAGTGATTGAATGGAAACTCCTGCCAGGGTCAACATCAAACAGCCCTGAAAGCAGGTCACTTCGGTAATTCCTTGAGGATTACTGATGCGCGTGGATTGCAACACGCACTACGTTTTACCTCTCGAGGGATCTCGAGAAGCTTGCAATCCCCACCAGGCAGTGTACCTGACCGATGTAGTATAGTGTAGTGGCAAGTACCGGGGGATTGATCGTTCTCTCACAGGGAATAGTGTTCGTTAGGCTAAAGGCTACTCTAATCTAGGTCTAAGGGTGGAGGAAGATTCTTTTTGTATTTTTATATTTTATGAAAGTAGTAAATTCTCTGGTTTTGGAGGATAGGGCGGAATTAGTTGCTAGTCAACTAACCCAAGTTATCTACTTCTAAGCTACTTATATTTTTGTATTTTTTGGTTTTAGAGAAAATCAGTGGTGGAGAATAGATTATGACAAAGCATTCAAAATTGGGAGAGTTGGTTACACTGAGAAAGAAGAAGAACCAGCTTCAATTGTTCAAACCCGAAGCAGGAGGGGTGGCAAGTCTGGAAGCACTAGCACTACCACTACTACCCAACAACCAAAGACTGCCCAAAAGCCACCCACCAGACAAAGAAGGAAAGCTGCTCCAAAGCAGATTCCACAAGATGAACCATCAGCTTCATCATCTGAAATGGAAACCGACTCTGAGTTCGGCTCTGAATCAAATGACGAAGAAGATTATGAAAGAAGGTCAAAGGCTCAGGATGACAAAGAAGATGAAGAAGAGGAATTTCCAGGGCTTGAACTGACAAAACAATTAAGCAAGGAAACTGCCGAGCAAAAACAAAGAAGAGGTACGGGTATTACCATTAATGAACCGAGTGATGCTATTCGTGATGAAGAAGCAGAAGATGAACCAACTGTAGAGCCACTGGTTGACAAACGAAAACTCAAGAGTATCATTGTCGACACCAGGGCTGAAAAGAAGCAGGAAGAGAAAGATTCCAATGCAGCTGTACTACTTAATCTCCAACATCCACAACCTCATCAAACACCGATTAATCTTCAAGGACATGAGACTGGCTCTAGTAGCACTGTAGTTCCTCAGACCGAAACTGAACAACGTGACCCTGAAAGGAACACCATCATGGAAGAAGCTACAGAGGAAGATAAAGAGCAAGAGCAGACTGAGTACATCACACCTGAATTCGTTGCTCAAGTTCAGAGAGATGAGGAAATCAAGAGGAAAGCTAAAGAGGAGACGGATAGATTGCTCCGTGGACTCGATCAAGACGAAGAATTCATTGACACTGATCAATTTATCAACAGTCCTCCGCACTCATCTTCACAGAATCCCCCGATTCCATCAGGCACACCTCCAAGGGATCCCTCACCTCCTCCATCAGAACCAGAGCATGAATCATCTTCATCATCATCATCACATCACTCTTCACCACCACCAACAAAGAAAACATCCAAACGCAAATCAATCAAGAAACGGAAGGGAGGCAAAGCATCTTTGACAGCATCAAAACGGATCAAGAAAGCTTTTGATTTGGCAAGGAAGAAAAGGAAGGAGACACAACATCAAACTGGAGACCTTAATGACCAAGTCCAACTGCTCTCACAACAGGTCAAAACTTTGACTTCACAAGTCAAAGATCTCCAGGAAGCAAATGCACTTGTCGACAAGCTTATGTATGCCGACATGGGTGGGATGATCAAGGAATACACCACTGAATATCTTCATGATAATCTTGCTGCAATTGCTACACCAGCTGTGTCTGAACTTATAGAGCCGATTCGTACAAAGATGAACTCCAGGATCAAGCACAGCATCGAGCGTATGCTTGAGTCTACTCCTTTCTACCTTCGCACCGACAGGGCTCCTGCATCTCTAGATGAACTCTCAACTAAACAACTTCAAGCCCTGTTAGCTGCAAAGCTAAGGAATAAGGAGGACAAAACTCCTGAAGAATTAACAATGTTCGAGGCACTTCAAACCATTGCCTCGAAAGAATCATGCAAGGAAGAAGCCGGCAAGCACAAACAACTAAGGAAAGATGATGATCCTGATTCTGATCCTAAAAGCAAGAAGTCAAAGAAATCAAAAGGACCATCCTCTTCACAACAGCCGCACACGACTTCCAAGGCTCCTCCTTCCAAACAACAAGCTCCAGCATCCGGCTCCGGTCCGACACAATCAGAAGAACAAGTTATGTTTCAACCAGCTGATACTCAGGAAGAACCAGAATTAGCAATTCCCGAATCAGAAATTCCTGAATTTCAAGCTGGTCCATCATCTACAACAAAGACTAAAGAGAAGAAGCAGTCGTCAAAGTCAAAGAAAAAGAAGCAAAAGACCACTCACTTCTCATGGCTAGATGTGGACGAAGCTCCTAATTCTGATTGGTTGACCGAAATGATCAAAGCACAACCATCACTTGAGACTGAAGAACCAATGCCTGGAAATTTGCAGATGACTCAGAGTATCATGTCGGGTCTTCAAGTTGAACGGTTGTCAAAAGCAGAACTGAGAAGGATCAACCGTGAAGCTACGGACTTTCTGAAGAAAAGGTCAGGAAATAAAGTCGAACTTTATTACCATATGGAGAACATAGGCTGCGCATTATCCGGCTCATTCGACTGGCTCAACCCTGAATCAAATGTCGACACAGAAAAGAAGACACCTTACTTCACAGATTGGACAAAACCGTTGCCTCTACTAGGCTTTCCAGATAGACCCAAGATCCCTTACAGACACTTCTTCAACAACGACTTCCGATATCTCCAACACGCTCACGAAACTTCAAAGGAACGATATGCATCTTCACTGACACTTTCAATTCCAGCAGCCCGATATGAACTACCTGACATTGAAGAGTCCGCACCAATCTACTGCAAATCAGTTGTCACATACAACAGAGAAGCTCTTCTCGGTATTCAACACTGGACGGAAAAACGAAAGCTTGGCTATACCCACAGACTACATCTCAATTCCAGTGAAAATGTGAAGCAACCGCTTCGTATCGTTGCCATAATGGAGATCGTGGAAGAGAAAAGATTCAACTACGCTCTCATGAAGGAAATCGTTGTCAAGAGACTAGACGAGAAGAAGTACAAGTTTTGTGAAGCAGACTTCCCAAATTTGAACCTGAATGACATTGAAGACATGTATTTGGAGAAAGGGTGGAAGATCTTCAACTAGGCGTGGAGAGTTATCAAAACACCATCAACCTCACCAAACCACAGCTCATATTTCCAGGAATTCTAGAGCTATCACAGTATACTCTCGTGCAACAACCATCATTCGGAATCATCTACCTCAACAAGAAGAATAAACTTCGTCTTATGCGGTTCGATGAAATTCCGAAGTTTTGTGACGAGACACTTCTAAGAGTTCGTGATGGATTGGCGGAAAGGTTAGATGATGAGAAGAAAAGGTTGAAAGAAGGTCGAGAAACAAGGTGGAAAGCTAATGGACGCAGAATGATACGCAACTTTGTCGATACCATTGAAGAGAGGCTGTACCGTCGTCAACAGATCAGAAGGTTGGAAAGCTACATTGGTATTCGTCCTTCATTTCCGGTCTTGACATTTAGACGACCAGATCCACAGTTCACAGACTTTGATGCATAGTCGAATGAAGAACTTCAGCTTACATTCTTCCGGTACTAACATTTCAATACTTTCATTTATTTGTATTGATTTGTAATTACTAAGGCTTGTGCACACATAACAGTGTACAACCCGCACTTTGTATTTAAAGGACCCTGTGGTACGCATCAGTGCCACAATCCTAATATAAGGAGCGAAAACTTCTTACTCTTGAGTAGAATTAACAAACTTTTCATGATTTCTACAATTCTGCTCAAAAGACAAGTATTACACCTCAATAAGTAATCACTTGTTGAGGGGGAGTACTTGATTTCAAACATCGTTCTTAAATCTTAAAGTCTTGTTGATTTCTCCTCATAAGACTCAAAAAGGCATATTTTAATCAAAACGTTTACAAAAGCAACATTTGATATGCTATTTTTGAGGGGGAGAAGCAGAAAAGTGATTAAAATATGATGTCAAAAGTCTTATCTTGTGCGAGCTCGACTCAGAATTGACCCACGAATTGACAAAACAACAAATGTTAGTATTCGACAGGATTTATCCGAGTAGAAAGTATCGTTTCGAGAAACTCTTTCTAGATGTTTTCTTTGACGGGTCTAACTTCCTTTTAGGAATGTTAACAACTTCAAGTTAGTTATTAGGGCTAGTTATCACCTAAAAACTGATAATGCATCCCTTTAACTAAGCAACGTAAACGTGTCCCTCGGGTATATGTCTATTAAGAGTGGATCAATTCAAAAAGTGCCAACTCTTCCCGCATATGCAAATTTCTGAAAACATTCATAAGCATATGTGGAGGGGGAGTCTTTCATAAGAAATCCAAAACCTCAAAGTGTTAACAAAAAGTTTTATACTCATAAACACTTTGAGAGATTTTTCAATGAATTGGTTTAAAGGCATCAATAGGATAGTCATGGAGTTACAAGGTAACTAAGGATAGGAAAAACTGTCCTATGATCCGCCTAAACCGGAGGGATCTACCCAAGGACATCACCAATAGTTAGAAATTAGAAGTCCTTAGGTATGATATAACAAAAGGAGAAAAGAATAAAAAGAGAAAGAAGGGGTTGAAGAATTAAAAAGAAAAAGAATGAAAAGGGTGAAAAGAAATAGCCCTCCATTTTATCAACCTTAGGTCAGACACCGGGTTCAATTCATATGCTACTGGTCGTTGCTATGGCGACACCGGTATTGAAGATAAAGACGTCATGGACCCAGTGACGCAATGCACATAAACCTTCTTAGCCACTCAGGCATCTCTCAAAAGATGTTTGTTTCATTCTCACGGGGAACCAGTGTAATCTATCGATCGTCTATTAGAGATGATTGATATTGAAACAGGAGGCTCTCTGCTCCATGCCTTCGCATAGGAAACCAAATGTGCACTTATCGAGTCTATAGCCACGAGATAACATAAAAGATCTCTTAGGAACACAAAATACTTCTACACTAAGTGTCTTGCATCATTGGACACTAAGTGTAAATTATCGAGTCCTTCGCAGATCTTAGCAATCTGCCTTAAACGTTTATGAGGGATTTACTTATGTATATCTCGAATGATTGAACGGAAATCCTGCCAGGGTCAACATTAAACAGCCCTGACAGCAGGTCACTTCGGTGATTCCTTGTGGATTACGCTTAGTGTGTTCGATGGTTTCAAACGGTCTACAGTCGTGGGGTGATCTCCAGCGACTCACCGAATCGTGGGTGTACGTATGTATGTCTGTGTAAGCCCTCTAGGGGGTATCCGATTAGGAACGGCCTTGGTAAGGATTAAAAGGAGTCTTCACACTATGCTGTCGACGAATTCTAACTCCAAACCTGTAAGTACCGGATGTATTATTGCTAACTGTTTCAATGCAGGTACAACCACCATCCTGAACACCAGCTTCCACATGCTCATACTTACATCTCAACAACTATGAAAGCTCTCATGAAAGATCGAAGCAACACAAAAGTCAAAAATAGATTCCATGCCAAAAGAATCTACAAAGTATCAAAGAATAACGATCTAAAAGCAAAGCAATGTCTAAAGAAGAATTCTACGTCAACACTAAGAATCTTCATCTATAAAAACAGAGCTACTCACAAATGAAAGTTTCAAACGTCAAAGATGTATGAGCATGTCGGAAAGATGCAGATCCACTGGAGTCTAAAGAGAGTGACGAATGGCAGATTACCACATCATGTGATCACTAACTCATCAGCAAAGATAAAGAACAAAGAGCGATGAATCATTACTATTAATCATTATTTGAAGACGTCAAAGCTATGAAAGTCAACAACTAAAGTCCAAAGACAAAGATGTCAAGCAAACTCAAATGACCGTGACGAACATCACTCCTTCATAACCGATCCTTAGGGGGAGATTGTTAGGACCTAAGTTTATCAACATTTAATCAAGTCTCGGTTATTTCAGTATTTGTAATAGGTTGCTAGAATACTTAACTTATCATGTAAAACGTGTAAAGTCCATTACACATCCAATGGGCCTTAAGCCCACACGTTAAAGAAAGGAAGGAATAGGGAAGTGTTGCCCTAGCTCCTCCACTATAAATAGGACATCTATGTAATCCTATTTCTTGTTGGTTATTTCATTTACATAAGGAAACTCTTGCACTTTTATTCTTCATATTTGATCTAATCAACCAAACTCTATTTCTCATCTTATTCCTATCAAATCAATACTTGTGTTTACATTATGGTGACCTAACACCCTGAACGTCTTAATCACATCTATCGCTTGAAGAAGGCTCTTTATGGACTTAAGCAGGCTCCTAGGGCATGGTATGATACATTGTCCAAGTTTCTCCTTGATAACAAGTTCACCAAAGGTGTTGTTGGTCCTATACTTTATACCAGAAAATCAGGCAAACATCTACTTCATGTTCAAATCTATGTAGATGACATTATCTTTGCCTCGTCTGATCCTATGGAATGTGATCGGTTTTCACAAGAGATGAACTCCGAGTTCCAAATGTCCATGATGGGTCAAATGTCATTCTTCTTGGGGTTACAAATCTATAATAATCCCAATGGAATTTTCATCAATCAATCCAAGTATGCTACCGAAATTTTAAAGAAATTTGGATTTGAATCATGTGACTCAGTTGACACTCCTATGATGGAAAGATCAAAACTGGATGAAGACACTGAAGGGATCCCAGTCGACCAAACCAAGTACCGCAGCATGATTGGATCCTTAATGTACCTCACTGCTAGTAGGGCAGATCTTCTATTTGTTGTATGCATGTGTGCTCGGTATTAACCCAAGCCTACCTAAAAGCATTTGGAAGCAGTCAAGAGAGTCTTCAGGTATCTCCAAGGGACTATCCACATGGGTCTCTGGTATCCTAAAGACACTGCTATGGCCCTCACTGCCTACTCTGACGCTGACCATGCAGGGTGTCAAGATACTCGTGGAAGTACTTTAGGTGGTGCTCAATTTCTGGGAGATAAGCTTGTGAGCTGGTCATCAAAGAGGCAAATGAGTACATCGATCTCCTCCACAAAGGCTGAATACATTTCCATGTCATCTTGTTGTGCTCAAATCTTATGGATGAAATCACAATTGTCTGACTACGGTTTTGTTTACAACAATATTCCGATGTACTGTGACAACAAAAGTGCAATCGCTCTTTGCTGCAACAACGTCCAGCACTCCAGATCAAAGCACATTGATATTCGACATCACTTCATCAGGGAACAAGTGGAAAAGGGAATTGTGGAACTTTACTTCGTGAGGACAGAGTTTCAGTTGGCCGACATCTTCACTAAGGCACTACCAAGAGAACGATTTCATTTCATTCTCCCGCGTCTTGGAATGAAGAGTCTCACTCCAGAATCACTCAAAAGACTTCAGGAAGAAAGTGACGAGTAATGGATTTGCTTCACATATCCTTGTATATAATTTTTAAAACCAAAAAGAAAATACAAAAATATAAAACCTAGAAAACCCATAAAAATCTGAAAAACACAAAAAAAAATACCAAAAATAGTTCTTCTCTAGGCATGTCTTCTGTTTATCGATAACATTTACGGTTCTAGAAATGTCATTCAATAATGGCACGGAACTTTAAATGAAGCTCGAGCAGAAGTTAAAACTGAATAAATAAAACATCTCTTTAATGGCTTGCTATTACTTCAGATGGCAACTGTAACAAACCGGAATTTTTCAAACTAATTTTATAATAAATATTTATTTATTATAGCTAATTTGGGCATTTTTGTGCATAAATGGATATTTTTGAGCATTTCTGAACGTTTTCGGGAGCTGTCCTGCACACTGTAGCTTACAGTCAGCATTGAAATAGTCTATTTTTGTCAGTAAACCTAAATTAATCCATTTCGGATAGTTACTGACAAGTTTCGTAATTTACTGAGAGCTTTCTCACATTTTCTGAAAAACAACGCCGCACGCGAACCGGCACCACAGTACTTATGGTAAAAGTCAAGAAAATATATTTTTGAGTCAGTAAAGTCATTTTATTACATTTCTGACGAAATCATGGCTAAAAACTTTATTTTACGTATACGTGCCCAAAAACGTCAAACCAGGACATTACGGTTACGTTTAAGCTTAAACCGACACACGATATACCAACGAGGAGTAAAAATATCTACTCCCAACTTCCTTGGATCCTTCCTTGGCCGGCCACCTCACTCCCACAAATATAACACATGCAATTTACCTTATTACACACAAAACACTCTAATATCCACTTTACACTCTATTATCCAAATCTAATATCCTATAAACATTTACTAGCCCCATTTTAATATGTTATCATCTCATTCTTCTTCCTTGTTTTCTCTTGGCCGAAACACACACACACAAATTAAACACATAAATTTTGAAGATCAAGATATATTTGGGTGCTAAATCAAGAGTTTGGGTTAATTAGAAGGTGATTTGGGTAAAACTTGAAGTGATTTGGGTCTCCCTTTGTCTCCATAGCCACGTACAAACCAACACCATTGTAAAGATTTATCAAACTTTTCTAATCTTGTTTATTTCATGTTTTTATGATGATCAAAGGTGTTACCAAGTGCTAAATGTATATATTTTGTTAAGTTGACAAGTTTACATATATATATATCTTGCATGCAAGTAAACTTAACCTCATTAAATGCTACTAGTTCATATGTATATTTCTTGCTTGTGTGGTTAAACTTGTTGTTTGTGGTACTAATCTAATAATACAAATGTGATTTACACTAATTACGCGAATTTAAGACGATATATACACTTATATGTATATATGTATAAATCGGCCACATGAAAAATTATGAAATTATTGGGGTTTTGAAAAACATAAAATCTTGGCTCAAGTGGTGAAATGGTGAGATTTTTACTTGAAAGATTATAATTAATTATATATCGAATTAACCATAACTAATTCTATTAATTAGTTAAAAATACAAATTTTGGAGAAATTAATTTGTTTGGGTCGACAATAATTATTTTTAGTTGAATAAAAATAATTTTGACCAAACTTGATATTTTTGAGAAGTAAACATAATTAAAAGTGTTAATTATGTTTAATTATATAAAGTTATATAAATACAAACACTAAAATTAGTTTTGGGCCAAATGGACCTTGTGAGCCCAATATGGGTGGGTTAATAGTGGGCCGAGCCCAACAATATTTTTTCCAACTTTGACTTTTTGACCAAGAATTATTATCGGGACGTGTAGAAATTAATTTCGATATATAACGATATATAAAACGTAATTTAAACCGGGTTAAATGATTTTGGGCTAATATTGGGTTAACGGGGCCAATAGTGAAATTTAGGCCCAATAAGTATTTTGGGTGACGAAAACGAGTTTTTACACATATTTGAACTCACGGTGACTATTTTTATATCGTAAGACGAATTATGACGATAACTATATTAATAGTAAATAATATAGTTATTACGTACAAAATATTTTGTGTTGCTTCGTATTGAGGTGAGTTCATACCCCCTGTTTTACTCGTTTAACAACTGTTTTTGGGGAGGATACATGCTCGTTTTACTAAATCCAGTATTTGCATTACTTAAACATTGAATTGTTTACTCGAAAACTTTATGTGCTTGCTAAATTACTTGTTCGGTTATTCAACCGCATGACTTGATTTATCGTTACAAACTGGATTATTTTACTATGGACACAAGTGCTTGAACTGTATACGTGAGTTTATAGCCCCAATTTTCTTATAAGTGTTGTTTTATAAACCTTGTGGTGAGAAACATGCAAAACTGTTTTCATGGACCAAAACTGAACTTGTTTTTACACACTGGTATGCGGAAACCTAAGTTTGCTTGAATCTCACTTTGCCCACCATCGACAACCGTCAATTCCTGCTAGGAAACGTGTATGTTATAAATAGATCTATTGAGGGTGACTCCTCCGTTCGGTTGGCCACACATTAGGCCAAAGCGGACGTATACCATGACGACCTTTTTGCCGAGTGACTGGGGATTATCACTCGCGGGCACCTTTGTTGTACTTATGCCTTTGGCATACTTTTGTCTAGTTCGGTTGTCGAGCTTAGTGTTGCATACGGAAATAGTGTGTGCTTGCTGATTTATTTGCTATGGTCCACTTGTGCTAATTTACTGTATAAACTGAATTTGACTGATTTCTCCTGTCACTGCAAGTGAAGCGGAGATCACTAGAACTGAATTTGATTTGTATGTGAACGATTTTTTACACGCGAAAACCTTGTGGTCCACATTTCTTTTACACTTTGCTATTTATATACACTTGTGAACTCACCAACCTCGTGTTGACATTTTAGCATGTATTTTCAGGTTTAAAGCGATAGCTTACTGTTGGAGGCATTGGCAGGGCATGGCATGGTCATAGATGACTCTGATATATTTGGGACCGTTTTATTTCTTTTATTTATATTTCTTCACTGTTTTTGGAACGTTGTAAACAACATACTTTAGAATATGGAAATTTCTTTTAAACGGTTGAGGTAAAACCGTTCTTTGTACTTTGTGTTGTGATACCATTTTAGTAGCACCCAAACAAGTATGCTTCCGCTAAACAAGATTTTAGGGGTGTTACAGCAACCTGCTCTTATCCATGGGGAAGTCATGTCGCCAAAAAGACGGTTGTTCCTCTTACTAGGTGAAGTTCACCCGGGCATGGATTACTTTATATCCATGTTTCTTCGAAACGATGTACGCTTCAGTGCATCATTTCTAGTATAAGAAGAGAAGTCTTCTTACATCCCAAATTCTCTCTATGATTCTTCAGGAGAGATTTTGTGGCTCACAAGGTGGCAATTGGACTTAAATTTTCACAAATACTTGATGCTCAATGTAATGACTACAGCTCTTTAATTAGAAAACGGGTCATTAATTGAGGGGGAGAGGATTTGCTTAAAATTTCTGCACCTCTCAAAACTTTGTGCACCAGCAGCAGTGATCAGCACGTTCCTATATCAGTATATGTTAAAATCTGACCACATTTTTCTCCCAAATTCTTTGAACTTATTTAAATCACCTGGGATCATAAATCTCAAATGGTTTGAAATTTTTGATCGGGGGAGAAAATGTGATTTAAAGATGAAACCTGATTAAAATGTGATGTTTTTGGACTTAAATGTAAGCTCTCCCATATGTGCTAAACTCTTTGATATATGAATGCACATATTAAGGGGGAGCAAAATGGCTTGTGATGATAAATGATTTTGGCATCTCATGTGAGCGTGACTCAGAATTGACCCATGAATTGACGAAACACAACTGTTAGTATTCGAAAGGATTTATCCAAGTAGAAAGTACCGTTTCGAGAAGCACTTCTTAGATATGTACTTTGACGGGTCTAACTTCCTTATTAAGGAATGTTAACAACTTCAAGTTAGTTATTAGGGCTAGTTATCACCTAAAAGCTGATAATGGATTCCTTTAACTAAGCAACGTAAACGTGTCCCTCGGGTATATGTCTATTAAGAGTGGATCAATTCAAAAAGTGCAACTCACCCCGACATGTGCAAATTTCTATCTAAAACTTATGAGCACATGTTAAGGGGGAGCATTTGGAAATTATAAAAACTCTCAAAGTGTTAACAAAATGTGTTTATTATATCTTAAACACTTTGAGTGATTTTTTCAAATATTTGGTTGATGGCAACATAGGATAGTCATGAAGTTATAAGGTGGCTAAGGTTAGGAATACCGTCCTATGATCCGCCAGAGCCGGAGGGATCTATCCAAGGACAATAGAAAGTCCTTAGGTATGATTATGAAAAAAGGAGATAAATGAGAAAGGAGAAAGAAGGGGTTGAAGAATTAAAAAGAAAAGTAATGAGAAAGGGTGAAAAGAAATAGACCTCCATATTATTCAACCTTAGGGCAAGAAACCGGGTTCAATTCATTTGCTACTGGTGGTTACTAAGGTAACACCGGTATTGAAGACAAGACGTCATGGACCCAGTGACGCACTGCACTAAACCTTCTAACCACTCAAGTTCTCTTAAAAGGACTTGTTTCATTCTCACGGGGAACCCTGCATAATCTATCGACCGCTCATTACGAGCTATGTTGATATTGAAACAGGAGACACCGCTCCAGTCTCCGACGACCAAATTATGCACTTATCGAGTCTAGAGCCACGAGATGCATCAAAAGATCTCATAGGAACACATGCTACTTCTACACTGGTTGTTCAACATTAAGGACACCAAGTGTAATATTATGAGTCCTACACAGATCTTAGCAATCTGCCAAGAATACTTATGAGGGAACATACGTATGTAATTCCCAGTGATTAAGAGGAAATTCCTGCTATGGTCAACATCAAACAGCCCTGAAAGCAGGTCACTTTGGTAATTCCTTGTGGATTACGCTTAGTGATCGTGGCGGTTTCAAAACGGACTACAGTCGTGGAGTGATCTCCATCGACTCACCTAATCGTTGATCTACTTTGGTAGATCTTGTAAGCCCCTTCGAGGGTATCCGATTTAGGAACGGCCTTGGTAAGGTTTAGAGAAAGTTTTCACACTATGCTGTTAACAATCTCTAAGTCCGAACCTGTAAGTACCGGACGTTTTATTGCTAACTATCTTATGCAGGAACATTTGGCGATTGTTGCTGATTGCAGAAAAGATGCCGATCCACCATCCCACGCTCACACTTCAACATCAAAGTCATAAAGATCAAGATCATTGAATGGGCCTCAACTATGCTTCCACAACTCTGATGCAAAAGGATCTTGATCCTGAAAAGNAAATTATGCACTTATCGAGTCTAGAGCCACGAGATGCATCAAAAGATCTCATAGGAACACATGCTACTTCTACACTGGTTGTTCAACATTAAGGACACCAAGTGTAATATTATGAGTCCTACACAGATCTTAGCAATCTGCCAAGAATACTTATAAGGGAACATACGTATGTAATTCCCAGTGATTGAGTGGAAATTCCTGCTAGGGTCAACATCAAACAGCCCTGAAAGCAGGTCACTTTGGTAATTCCTTGTGGATTACGCTTAGTGATCGTGGCGGTTTCAAAACGAACTACAGTCGTGGAGTGATCTCCATCGACTCACCTAATCGTTGATCTACTTCGGTAGATCTTGTAAGCCCCTTCGAGGGTATCCGATTTAGGAACGGCCTTGGTAAGGTTTAGAGAAAGTTTTCACACTATGCTGTTAACAATCTCTAAGTCCGAACTTGTAAGTACCGGACGTTTTATTGCTAACTATCTTATGCAGGAACATTTGGCGATTGTTGCTGATTGCAGAAAAGATGCCGATCCACCATCCCACGCTCACACTTCAACATCAAAGTCATAAAGATCAAGATCATTGAATGGGCCTCAACTATGCTTCCACAACTCTGATGCAAAAGGATCTTGATCCTGAAAAGTGTAAGCATGCCAACACAACACTGTCAATATCACATGGAGATGTTACTACTCAACAATGACTTGAAGATACTCATTTGGATGATGAACTCAAAGAAATGCCAAAGATCATCCAACACATTGAACAAGTCATCAAGAGTCCACTGTAGTAAGCACAAAGTTTAAGACAATGAAGAATCAGAGACTACGAGCTAGAAAGGATATCGTCTGAGATTAGAATGCTAGGACTCAATGTATAATTTCCGGGGTGACCTCCCTTAGGGGGAGATTGTGAGGAATTCAATTATTCATATTAAAGACTCGGTCACCCCGAGTATGGTTTTGCATTATGTAGCTCGTAGTAATTATCGTTAGTTGGTAGTTATTTAGATTAAGTAACATCGTGGAAGACGGACGGGTCTTTACCCACAGTATACCCGATCCACAGCCCGAGAGATGGGCGTTTTGTAATAAGTATAAATACCCCTCTCCAAATATGGAGAGTGTTGGACCTTCACTTCATTTCAAGCTAATACACTCTTAGTTTCTCTCAAGGTTCCAACCTCTCGTTTCTCTCTCTAACTTCTCTCTAAATTCCTTTCTATAATTCGATCCATATCACCAAACATAATGAGTTCATGCATTAGAATAACTTACACTTTAAAATTAAATCAGACTTTTATTCAGAAAATCAATACACCGTTTTAAATTAGAATACGCCGTATCTTATTAAATATCAAAAATCGTTATATTTATAAAAATTTAAATGCGCCGCATAAGCAGAAGCTAATGGGCCGTATTTTCGTTATGTTTCAAAATACAAGATTTTTGATTCAGTAAATGCGCCGTATCGATAAAAATCGATGCGTCGCTTCTATTTAATTAATTCGAAAACTGTTTTTAATTAAGTATATAATACGCCGTATCTGTCGAAACAGATGCGTCGTATAGCGTTAGGGTTTCGAAAAATTTTCTAATTAAAAACAGAATACGCCGTATCTTGGGGATAGATGCGCCGTACTCAAATTATTAAACGCGTTGTATTTATAAAAAGTTAAAACGCAATACGCCGTATCTGAGAAACATATGCGCCGTATCGTTTGTATCAGCAGAATACAACGACAGCAGTTATGCAGAAAAAACAAAGAAAATAAATAAAAACAAAAATTACAGAAAATAAAAACACACAAAAAATAATAAATATGCAAATTATACAATGAATGCAATCTATCTATTATACAACAAAGTTAGCGGTTAGAATCTAAAAACCTAAAAAGATAAAAACTAATTAAAATTCTAATTAGATAAATAGATAATAGCAATTCACTCCCCGGGAGCGGCGTGAAAAACTTGATGTGCTGCGTGTGTCGTTGCAGTTTCGTAGTATTAATGCCTACTCAAGTTTTAAATTTATATTTAGCTGACTTATCAATAACACACACACATAACGAGCAGTGTACCCGGTCAGTATGAATATAATGGTAAGTAGAGTGTCGATCACTAAGAGTGGAACGTATTATCTAGTTAACCTAATCAGTATTTTAATATCCTAAGTTAGTTTTACAGTCTAATCTAACGAAAGGGGGTTCAGCCTGAGAGACTAGCACAGTTTGGTATTATTAAACAGTAAATAAACTAATGAGCACGAATCAGCGAATAGCAACACGTACACAGATAAATAATAGAAGCAGAAGAAGGCCTGTCCTGATAGTTAAGCACCTTGTCACTTGTTTTATTGCTAGTTTTATATGATGAGTATCGTAATCTAATCTGTCCCGTTGGATCATAAATATAGGCGAGTAAACTCTTAATGTCACTTATGTCTATCCTACTTTCTAGACACTAGATAAGTAGGCGAGGAACAGGTATGGCAGCCGACAGGCTCAGCTAGACACAGAGGTTATCAATGCACATATATAAGTCACCAAAAATATCATCGTATAAACTTTAATTGATGGGAAAGCAATTTTAAAGGGAGCAGGATGGTGGTCACAAGCCCATCAATCCTGATGAATTAAAGCGTACTAATACAATAAAACAAAACTACTTAATGAATTAAATACATGCAGGACCTTCTTACATCTCTAATATCTTCGTTTGGGGTGTGTCTTGTGATGCTTCTTCGACTGAATTCGTCTCCTTAGGGTTTTGTTGCACACAAATTTCGTGTATGTCTTGGGGTATTTATAGTTTCTGTCTGAGGGAACGATGCGGCGCATCGAGTAAGTAGATGCGGCGCATTGACTTAACTTCGCGTGGGATCCAAGATTAATATATTCTGGAATATTAGTACACCGTCTTCAGATGTGGCGTATCTTGATCTTTTATGCGGCGCATGTCCTTCAGTGTCTTGGATTGTATCTGGTGAAGTCTGGATAGTGATACGCCATATGTCAGAAGTATAATGCGGCGTATCTGGAGTAGAACAAGTTTGATCTTCTTCGTTGACCAAAGTTTCATATGCGGCGCATGATAGAATTACATGCGGCGCATTCTTCAAATTCAGGCAATGGTCTTCGAATTCATCTAAGTATGAAATTGCGGCGTATCTGTTGATAGTGATACGGCGCATCTTCTGGATTTCAGTAGACTTTTGACATCTTGCTAGTTTTGCTTCATAATTCGTCCAAAATCGCCAAGTTTCACTAATTGCTTGTTTTTACCTGATAATTACTAAAGTAAACAATTAAGTATCAATTCTCATAAATAATATAATAAAACAAGTCAAATAAATAGGATAAATGATGACAGTAATATGTACTTATTTGATGTCATCAATAATGCATTTATGANATAAGTCACCAAAAATATCATCGTATAAACTTTAATTGATGGGAAAGCAATTTTAAAGGGAGCAGTATGGTGGTCACAAGCCCATCAATCCTGATGAATTAAAGCGTACTAATACAATAAAACAAAACTACTTAATGAATTAAATACATGCAGGACCTTCTTACATCTCTAATATCTTCGTTTGGGGGGTGTCTTGTGATGCTTCTTCGACTGAATTCGTCTCCTTAGGGTTTTGTTGCACACAAATTTCGTGTATGTCTTGGGGTATTTATAGTTTCTGTCTGAGGGAACGATGCGCATTGACTTAACTTCGCGTGGGATCCAAGATTAATATATTCTGGAATATTAGTACACCGTCTTCAGATGCGGCGTATCTTGATCTTTT
Source organism: Artemisia annua (assembly GCA_014162995.1). Taxonomy (NCBI): domain Eukaryota; kingdom Viridiplantae; phylum Streptophyta; class Magnoliopsida; order Asterales; family Asteraceae; genus Artemisia; species Artemisia annua. Next base: position 52,638 of record LBNU01023173.1, read on the forward strand.
ATGCGGCGCATGTCCTTCAGTGTCTTGGATTGTATCTGGTGAAGTCTGGATAGTGATACGCCGTATGTCAGAAGTATAATGCGGCGTATCTGGAGTAGAACAAGTTTGATCTTCTTCGTTGACCAAAGTTTCATATGCGGCGCATGATAGAATTACATGCAGCGCATTCTTCAAATTCAGGCAATGGTCTTCGAATTCATCTAAGTATGATATTGCGGCGTATCTGTTGATAGTGATACGGCGCATCTTCTGGATTTCAGTAGACTTTTGACATCTTGCTAGTTTTGCTTCATAATTCGTCCAAAATCGCCAAGTTTCACTAATTGCTTGTTTTTACCTGATAATTACTAAAGTAAACAATTAAGTATCAATTCTCATAAATAATATAATAAAACAAGTCAAATAAATAGGATAAATGATGACAATAATATGTACTTATTTGATGTCATCAATAATGCATTTACGATTATTTTATAATTAGAAATGCTTAAAATTCAGACTTTTTTCTTACTAAATATGGCAACCTGCACACATATATAAACCTGAAAAGCTTATCAAAATACATAGTTCACACCTAAAAACACACACATACTCTCTCATTTCTCTCCATCTTCTCCTGTCTAACCCCACCACCACCACAGATAACGTCATGAACCACCATCACCATCACCGGCACCACCACAATCATCGATATCATCACCGGGTTCCGCCTTTATAACCACCCGATCTATTACCACCACAACCACCACCACCTGGAACGTCATCATTACCGCTAAGACCACCATCACCGTCACCACCACAATCATCGATATCATCGCCAGGATCCGCCTTAATAACCACCCGATCTATTACCATTCGAACCACCACCACCTGGAACGCCGTCGTTACCACTACAAACACCATCCACCGGTGTTCACATCCACGACAAAGCGATACAAGCTTCTACCGTCACCATCACCTAAACGAGACGACGTTGCCACACACCGCCATCTCCTCTTTCTATCTTCTAATAGGGGTTTTTTTGGTACAGTTTTAGTTGGGGTTTAAGTGTTATTTGATTTAAATATTTGTGTTTGGGGTTGTGGATTTTGTATGAAATAGGGTAAAGGGCTATGATTTCATTGTTGGTGTTTGCTAAAGATTTGCAATAGATTTTTATTATATCTAACTAACTGTTGTTTCGCTATGGGGTTCATGGTACAACTTATGTTGCATATAGCACAAGTTAATACTGCAGCATTTGTGGTTGTTAAAGCTACAAGTAAAGCTGTAATATAGTCGCAGGATACTCGCCCTGCATTACGCGAGCACCCTTCTAGTAATAATAAATAAATAAATGACCATAACACTTTTCCATTTATTAAAACTCCTATCTTTGGTTGGATTTTGCTGAAAAATACTTTATCAGTTCACATGGATATTCTCAATATCTTTTTTCAAAAATAAAATCTTATAGAAAAGTAGCATTTTATTAATGTGGTATAACGTATTTTATCTTTAAGGCTAAAACTTAATATAGTTTTAACATCTTTTTAAATTAGGCGTTTACTCACATAACAACGAAATTTTGCAATAGTTGTAGTTGGAATATTGTGAATAAATTTTGTGTATTGTTTAACAATTGATGTTGACAAGTTTTTATGATAATGTGAGATGATAATAACATCATATCTATTCCACTTTATCAAAATCGAGATTGAAATATGGGTCGGGATTGAGATGAATTTGTGAAAAAGGAAACAATGGTAAAGATTGAATAATTTTACAAACAACATTAATTTTAGAAATAAAAGTGTTTTTAAAGCAACTATTTCAAAAGCTATTTTACAAAAACATTTACTCATTTTTATTTTTTTGAACGGCGAGTTAGTAGTTAGTGATTCGATCCCACAGTGACATCTAATTGGGCAGTATGCAAGCATCGCACTTTTCTCCTTTCTATTTTTTAGGGCCCCAGAAGGTACATGGTGAGACTCGAACCTGAGACCTCTCCAAGGATACATTTTCAAAGTTATCTTTAGTGGCCAACTGAGCTAGCCCAGTTGGTTAGAAATTGAAGAAAAACATTTTAACATTATCTGTAGCAGAGATAAAGAACTAAAATTTATAAAGCGTGTTTCTATTTATGAGATGAAGAAAGGTTAAAATAGTGCTTGTGATCTTTTTTGTAGAGGACAAAATTATATGTGTGCATTCTGAGGAAAAAGTAAAGATAGCAAATAATTCCATTAAAGTTCATGTTTGCTAATTGTAAACCACTATACCTAAAATATGATATGGTGATGACTGTCGTGTCCATCTACATACGAGCACCAGTACTATTACATGGCTAGAACATCGACAACTTCGAAAACTAAAACAGACTTGGTTTTCATTTTAATGTTTCTCTGTTTTTGTCCCTAAAATTCCAACAATAAAGTTTTATAATTTAATCATACATCGTTTTATTACGGGTCAACTGATTTAATTGATCAAATCAATAGTAAAACATCAATTAATGATGGAAGTAAGACAAGTGGTACGAGGATGAAGTTGAATGTTGGATTGTTGGAGAACAATGTTGTTCCATTTGGAAAAAGATTAATATTATTCCGCATGGGTTTTAGTGTTTTACTTTTATTAGACATAAATTTAGAAAATAATTTTCTTATGTTGCTCAAAAGGAACTACACAATCATGCCTTCATTTATCAACCCCTTTCTTGCACAGTTACGACTCAAATGGTATAAACTATAAAGTATCATCTGCATGATTACAAACAAAAGTCAATAATATATTAAACATGAACAAACATTACAAACGAAAGTCATCTCACCTCTTCTATCAAGACGATTAAAGAGAATAGAACCCAAACAAAAACAACACACAATTGGGTTATAACTGGTATTGCTATAGCAACACCCCCTTAGTGCATCTCTATGCACCCTTTTGTGATGCGACAATGCACAATAGGGTCGGTTTGATTAGTCTGACTGAAATGAATGAGGAATGGAATAAACATAGTAGGTACTATGAGGAANAGCATCCACAATGGGAAAACCACACAAAGACTTTTTACTATTACAAAAAGCTTTTTGATATGGTTTTTTGCATTGCATGACTAGTTTTTTGAAAAGCTTTTTGCAAAAGCTTGGTAAACACCAAGTCTTTCATAGAAGTCTTGGGCATTAAATGAGATTTGCATTTAATGCATTAAATGCATCAAGTCTTTAAAACTTATGCCATTGTAGATGCTCTGAGGAATAGAATAAACATAGTAGGTACTGAAGTGACGAAGGAGTAGAATGAATGAGGAATGGAATAAACATAGTAGGTACTATGACTCATTACCATTTAGTTCTCTCCTTGGTTCAAATGTTAATGAATCATTTACGCATGTTTTTTGGTATTTGGTAATAGCGAGAGAAAAATGTAATAAATAAAGAACGCCAAAAATGGCAATCTATTGTGCCATGGAACTGAAAATGGTTGTGTCGTGGAATGAAGATAACGGGTTACGGATGAAATTAATTTGAAGTACTAGCCACTTCACTCCAAAATTCAAAGCAAATAACAATTTTGCATCTTAGAGCACCCCCAATAATAACTCAAGTTATACAATAACTCAGTGCCACGTCAGCGCCACGTCAGCTTTAACACAATAACTCAACACCCACAACAATAACTCAGCAATAACTCAGCTTTAACACATTAACTTCAATTATTTTCGCATTCACCCCCTAAACTAAAACCAACAATTCATTTAATAAACCACATAACATTAAAACTTAAAAACTTACAATACGAAATATAAAATAATAAACACTCATCATTTTTGTCAAATCTAAAACGCAAAACACCTGAAAAACACGCAAAATCACATCAAATATGATGAAAATATCCAAGGACGTGTTTATGTGTCTCAAATGCCCAAAATGCTTAAAAAACATAATGAATAATACGCAAAGTTTCAAATTTGGCAGTTTTAGTCCCCCAACTTTCTAATTTTGGGCAAAAACTAGTCCCTGTAATTTGAATATTGAGTTTTATCATTCAAGGTCTTGAATATGTTTTAAGTTGGTCAAAAATGGTCCTGAATGAATTTTTTGGCAATTGCAAAACATGTCCCTGAACTTTGGGAATTACAAAAATTGGGTCCTTGGGTATTTAAAAGTGGAAAATGGTAA
>LBNU01023173.1:56837-71023 GCA_014162995.1 Artemisia annua
CAACAAACGAGTACGAAACATAGAAATAAAACAAACGAATTACAACATACCTTATCATCGTCTTCCGAAAATTCCTCGTCGTTTGTGTGGGTGAAGGACGTTTCTGCCAAAACATGCTGCCATGAGGTCTCTGTATCGAGTATGCCCGTACTGCCGGTCGCCGCAGTTCCCCTTGGCCTTGCCCGCATCTGCGGTATCAACCTGTCGACCACCTTTGTTGACTCAACATTTGGGCCGGACCACCCACATCTGCCATACTGCACGGGCAGGTAAAAACCTTTTGACTTTTAGGATCATCGTTATGCCAATAATAATGCATGCTATACATGATCGGTGCATATCTTTGCAATTTCCCATGTCCGGTGCCCGTTGTTGCTAGTATACCCCCAACGTCCTCCTGGAGCACACCAAAGCACGTTCAAGTATCCCTGCGCGCACTTCTTTGCTTCTTTTAAAGTACTTATGTCTCGTCGAGTGGGGTGGCCGAGAAGGACTTTGCACGAAAGTTGACCACTGCGGGTAAAATTCCCGTCAGCCAAGTAATACCCCTGTTCATATCTTCTCCATCTACTTATGTAGGTGCCCCCCTTGGGAGATTCATTAACACAGGATGCTGTCGAAACAATGTAGACGTTATCTAAAACAGAAGTATCGATTATTGGCCCTGCCATACCAAAAATGCATGCCCAATTCCACCAAATCTTGTGAAGCACACAGCTTCAATGCATAACGTTGGCGTATCTTTATCACCCCACCCAGAATTGCCCCCTGCCCAAGGCCACCGGACAATTTTCCACGCCCCAATGCATGCCATATCAATGCTACTAAGCTATACCCGTTTTGGGTCCTTGTACTATTCATAATTGGCAATTTTGGTCCTTGTAATATTTTGGGAAATGTGCAATTCCAGCCCCCTCAAATTCAGATAAATACAAAAATGGTCCTTGTGCTTTTATAACTAAACCAAATGGACCCTTTGTTATTTATTTTACCCAAAACCAAACCCAACCCAAAAACCCCATCCCATTTCCCCTGGCCCATTTTCCCTTCCCCAGCCCAATACCCATTTTATAACTCCACCCTTTTTATATAAAAAAAAAAACACTCACCCCGGTTTATAACTCTTTCCCCCCCAGTCAACCTTTGACCTTCCCTTCTTCCCCACACCCACGTGGTCCTGTACCTCCCCCCAATTCCACCATACTTCCACCTCAGCTTCACCACCCCTTGTCTCCCCAACCTTAGCTACATTCCAAGAGGCATTAATTGCCCTGAAAAACCTCCAAGCTAACTATAACTACCCTTGTGACTTTTTGGCGCCAAAGAGAGTTCAAAGGTCAAGATGTATTCTGAGCCATCCAACGGCTCAGAATTATGCTGGGAAAGATAGAGAAGCTCATTGAAACCCTAGAGGTTCACTATAAGAAGAAAGAGAAGCAAGGAGGAAGAGTGTGTAGTCCTTAGTTATAATTCTAGTGTCGTTTTTTAGTTAATTATCCATTTCAAGTGTAACTTTCAGTTTTAAAGCTTGTACTCAGTGATTTTAGTAATATATAAACTCTATTTAAGCTCAATTCAAAGTGTATTTTAGAATTTCAGTTTATGCCATTTTTGAGTGGAAATCTCAAGTTAATCTAAATATTGTTAAAAGTTGTTGTAAGATGTTCCTTAAGCTCAAAATAACTCACCTTTAAGCTTTCTAAAGATTATTAAGCATAGAAATCAGTTTAAGGTCATAAACTCAAAAAATACTCAAAAATACAAATAAATAAGTGAAAAAATAAAAAATCAGTGAACAAGAAAGAAGAATGCATGGAGCACTGTGAATTGTGGATGGCAGTGGGTTAGTGCTTCTTGGGAAGCTTTAGGTTGTGTTTTGAGACCCTGGTAACTAGTTTTGCAGCTTGGATCATTGTAAGACTCAAGTTCTCATTTTCTTGCATACTACTGTGGATGGTTTAAATTTGTGTTAATCTAGTGTTTAATTGTTTGTTAACTGTATTAAAGTTGATTTATGCTAGTTAAGGTTATGTTTGTTCATTAAATATCAAGTTGTTGTCATTTACATTTTAACTGACCCTTGCCATACCAAAAAATGCATGCCAAATCCACAAATCTTGTGAAGCAACAGCTTCAAGCATTAACGTTGGGTATCTTTTATCACCCCTACCAAATTGCCCCTGCCAAGCCACCGGACAATTTTTCCACGCCCAATGCATGCAATCAATGCTACTAAGCATACCCGGAAAACCATGTTGACGTTCATGCAATTCGTAAATACGTTGAATGTCGGACCATGTTGGTGCTCTTAAAAACTCATGCATATACAAATCCATAACACACATGTTAAAATTATCTAGACAAAGACGTGATGTAGACTCACCAATTTGCAGATACTCATCGAACGCATCTGGGGCGGTACCGTACGCCAGTTGGCGTATTGCAGACGTACACTTCATAAGTGCACTAATACTCCCTCGACCCGTGCAATCGGGTCCTAACTTAAAGAATTTAAAGTGATCTGGAATATCATTGGATTCGTAAGATTCAATACCTTTGACTATTTGTAGAAATAGTTTCCGGCTCATACGAAACCTCCTACGGAATTTACCGTGCGTATACTTGCAACCTTGAACGAAATAGTCATCTTTCAAACGTTCCTCAGCTATCTCACGTTCACGATATACGTGAGTACGGTGGATAGAGGATTGAGCTTCTTCTTCTTCTTCTTCTTCTTCTTCTTCTTCTTCTTCTTCTTGTATGCGCTGATGTAACTCGAACGCATTAACCATAAACTGTATGTCTTCTTCGTCATCAATGTCTGACCAACTCGGACCAAATTCGTTATTTTGATTTGGATCCATTATGAGCGAATAATGTTTTTTTTCTTATATAGGAAGTGTAAAGAGTGGAGAATTAGTAGTGGATAGTATGAAAAATATGTATGTGTTTAGTTGGTATTTATAGGTGTGTTTATTTGATTTGATTTTTTTTTTTTTTTTTTTTTGAAAATACAAATTATAGTCGTTTGTAAAAAGGGGGGGTGAAAGTGAATTTTTTTAAACGGTAACAAAAATAGCCGTTATAGGGGGGGAGAAGTGAATTTTTTTTTTTTTTTTTTTAAACAGCCCTTAACGCAGCGTTAGTGGGTTAACGTCTCACGTTAACGCTGCGTTAACGTGGCCCATGCAATGGTAACGCACCCAATAACGCGCGTTATTGGGGCTTTAACGCACCTCGTGCGTTACGATTGTTTATGCTCTTATTGATATGATATCTATTACTTTGATTCTCATCTACCAAATGATAAGTAGGAATTGTTAGATTAGGTATCCATTGGTGCCGTCATGTGGTGTCGTTGAAAAAGTGATGCCAACTCATCACTTTTTCTCATAACATTAGAATCTATCACACATTCACACGATACAAAACACTCTTTCTTCCTATTTGTGATGCTATGAGACACTCTATAACTCACTAAAACACAAATACAACACACACACACAAATAAAAATAAATACGGGACCGCTTGACTGGTGGAGACGACGCGAAGCATGAAAATGCCACCGCTTGGCTAGTGGGACGGCGCCACCCACACATGGGTACCGAAAGCTCAAAGTTGGGTGGCTAGCTTGATAAGTTAGTCTTTAAGATTATCAAGATAACATGTACTGGTTTTCGTGATAGTATGAATTTTACGACAAAAAAAGGAATAATGTGATTTTGGTCGCCGACAAAAGTGTAAGATAATGGTGATCAAGTCAATTTTAATAAATGAGAGGTTGGTTCATCAGTTTGTATCAGTAGTTATCAAATACAAACATTATAGAATAACTATTATGACTTGTATTTTCCATTATGAGTGTGATGTGGGTTTTCCTATTTGCAAATAGATTAAAAAGAAAATTTAATGTATGCTCGTATACATAAGAAATTGTATCAATCACCTTTTTCCTTAGACATGTATAGCCATAAAAAGAACAAATGTAACTTATCAATGCAAAAAATAAGACCTAAGACCATCTATAATGGATAGCCATGAAGCTCGGTCACCCGCCAAAGAGGACGGTCTCCCCCATTACGGCCCCCTCTATTGAATGCGTCGTCTAGTGATTTTCGGGAGGAGTAGGTCGATATAATGACGAGTCGTGTGGTATGTTTGTGTGTGAGTGTTTTTATCAAATAATTTTTGTGAGGTATCTTTGTGTTTAAGTGGAGTATGTTTTTTGTGGTAGCCGCTGTGACGTAGGGGGGCTCCTAGGGGTTCACGAGAACCCGATGGATGTTTGTCGCCTAGTGTAATTTTTCGTTAAAAATCTCAATTTCTCCCGAAATGAACGTGGTCCCAAAATTTTGTGTCACATAAATACATGCATGTCTTGTTTATTTAATCCACTAATATGTCAAAAAAAATAAAAATAAATATCTTCTTAATTTGTTTACCAATTTTAATGAAATCGTACATTTTAGTTCATTTTTATTTCTTTTATACTCGTAGAAAAAATTTTGTGCACCTGATGACTTACAGTCTCGGTTTCGCCTCTGGCCACGGTCCCTTTTACACTAAATTGATCATGAAGAAANTAACGCACCTCGTGCGTTACGATTGTTTATGCTCTTATTGATATGATATCTATTACTTTGATTCTCATCTACCAAATGATAAGTAGGAATTGTTAGATTAGGTATCCATTGGTGCCGTCATGTCATGTGGTGTCGTTGAAAAAGTGATGCCAACTCATCACTTTTTCTCATAACATCAGAATCTATCACACATTCACACAATACAAAACACTCTTTCTTCCTATTTGTGATGCTATGAGACACTCTATAACTCACTAAAACACAAATACAACACACACACACAAATAAAAATAAATACGGGACCGCTTGACTGGTGGAGACGACGCGAAGCACGAAAATGCCACCGCTTGGCTAGTGGGACGGCGCCACCCACACATGGGTACCGAAAGCTCAAAGTTGGGTGGCTAGCTTGATAAGTTAGTCTTTAAGATTATCAAGATAACATGTACTGGTTTTCGTGATAGTATGAATTTTACGACAAAAAAAGGAATAATGTGATTTTGGTCGCCGACAAAAGTGTAAGATAATGGTGATCAAGTCAATTTTAATAAATGAGAGGTTGGTTCATCAGTTTGTATCAGTAGTTATCAAATACAAACATTATAGAATAACTATTATGACTTGTATTTTCCATTATGAGTGTGATGTGGGTTTTCCTATTTGCAAATAGATTAAAAAGAAAATTTAATGTATGCTCGTATACATAAGAAATTGTATCAATCACCTTTTTCCTTAGACATGTATAGCCATAAAAAGAACAAATGTAACTTATCAATGCAAAAAATAAGACCTAAGACCATCTATAATGGATAGCCATGAAGCTCGGTCACCCGCCAAAGAGGACGGTCTCCCCCATTACGGCCCCCTCTATTGAATGCGTCGTCTAGTGATTTTTGGGAGGAGTAGGTCGATATAATGACGAGTCGTGTGGTATGTTTGTGTGTGAGTGTTTTTATCAAATAATTTTTGTGAGGTATATTTGTGTTTAAGTGGAGTATGTTTTTTGTGGTAGCCGCTGTGACCTAGGGGGCTCCTAGGGGTTCACGAGAAACCGATGGATGTTTGTCGCCTAGTGTAATTTTTCGTTAAAAATCTCAATTTCTCCCGAAATGAACGTGGTCCCAAAATTTTGTGTCACATAAATACATGCATGTCTTGTTTATTTAATCCACTAATATGTCAAAAAAAATAAAAATAAATATCTTCTTAATTTGTTTACCAATTTTAATGAAATCGTACATTTTAGTTCATTTTTATTTCTTTTATACTCGTAGAAAAAATTTTGTGCACCTGATGACTTACAGTCTCGGTTTCGCCTCTGGCCACGGTCCCTTTTACACTAAATTGATCATGAAGAAAGTTGACGCTGATGTGCCAATGATGACCGCGATCATGTGTGCTCACGATTACAATCGCGTGCTCACGATTACACTTAGTTTAAGGGAACCACTCAATGAAAAAATTTGTCGAATTGAATGTCTATGACTGGAATTTTTTGGGATAAAATTATGCGTATAAAATTGCAAAGCCCATCTATGGAAAGGGAGGTGATTTGCACACTCCCACAATTGATTGGGACACTCAAATTATAAGTCTATTGACATTTATACCCTCACATCATTTTTACTTATTTTCACTCTGTAAGGATATAAATGTCAAAACACTCATAATTTGAGTGTCCCAATCAATTGTTGGAGTGTGCAAATCACCTCCCCTATGGAAAAGACCTTGTCTTCATTTCTTCTTCCTCACATGTACGCATAGCTAATAATTTGAGATGTAAAAGGATGGTCTATAATGATATTTGCGGCGTGTTAGTTCGTTATTAGGGACAAGTTGCTTCCTAGTGGAGATTAAATGTTAGTCGTTAGTCGTGACGATTTGACAAGCAACCTAAAATCCCAATGGCCAGAGCCTAGAAGATGACACAACTTGTGGCTCAAAGGTAACTATTCTAAATTTGAATCTCCTTGATCTCATAATTTGGTGCAAATATGAGGTGTATTTACTTTACAAATCTGAAAGGGTTGCACATCTAGCCTTTGATTATAGGCATGCTTAAATAGTGCATATCTAATGTACATTATAAATTATAATGTCAACTTTTTTTCTAATCATAAAGACACTTGGATTGCATATCTGAAAAGTTTGATTTCTAGAGAACTATGAACTTTTACTGTGGTACACTCCAAAATCATTGTGGCAAAGCAATATAATTTTCGAACATGATTTTTATGGGGTGCTTGGATGTGCGATTTGTAATTGGTCGTGCTGATTATTGTGATGAGAAATTGCAACTATAAGTTGCATTGTACTTAACCACTTTTTTCTTATGCTTCTAGTTGTTTGGGTGAGTCCCCGATTTGTGTTGCATCATTCGATTCTACAACAAGTTATTAGGTTACATAAGAGTTGTGTAACTGAATCCGACCCGAACTCAAATCCGAACACGTTACAGAGAAAATCTACCTACATAAGTCATAAAGAAGCATATCTTTGTGACACCCATTTCTCAGGGCCCATTTCATTACTTTAGAGTTATGGCTTGTGGGCTCTTTAGGACAATCTGACCCCACTGATATCCTTTTCCAGTTGTAATTTATTTAGAGACGGTGGACTCCTGTTTAGCATCAAAGATATATAAACTTAATTAAATTGACCTAAAAGGGGACTTACTGTATAAATGACTTGTACAGTTGCATAATTGTACAAGTCATTTATACGATAGGTCCCTTTTTAGGTCCATTTAATTAGGCTCGTTTATTATTTTCCATAAATCATTTACATGTAGTTGGTGTGTTTGGGAGGGGCTTATGGAGCTTAAATTTCAAAAGTAAGCTCCAACTCAAAAATAAATCTCGTTTGACGTAAAAGCTTATAGGGAGACTTTTGAAATTATAAGCCCCAACCCAAAAATAAGCATCAGCCCGAAAATGAGGTAAAAATTTTTAGACGGGGCTTTTAATATGTAAAATTACTTAATTACCAACAAAAATATCTAATATATACATATTTTAATTTAATTATATGTCATTTTTAGTAATTTTACAATAATAAGCTCCAACTTAAACTGATTTGCCAAACAATTTTATGAAAATAAAAATTCTAGTTTCAGCTTATAATATAAGCCTCAGCCCAACTCTAGCCCTAGCTCCAGCCTCAGCCCAGCCCATTTTACCAAACTTACCCTTATGCATAAATTTAGATACAAGTTTAGTCATGCTAATTATTTCTCATTTATTTATGTACTCATGTTTTTTTTTTTTTTTTTTTGAACGGCGGTTATATTAAAACACTAGCAAGGAGCTAGGAATTACAAAGATACAAGGTGAGGATTTTTAAGCCAATCTATCCAACTAAAAGAAGCCTTACTTCTATGTTTACACCAAAAGAAAGAGCGGGATACAATATCCTCAAAAAGAGACGCCTTGGTAGGAATATTCGACCCAAAAATGCTCTTGTTGCGAAAATTCCAAATAGACTACCACATAGTATAGCAAACTCCTTCAATAACCCTTTTATGTTTAGAATGAAGGCGAAGATTTAGGAGCCACTCTAACCATTCTTCGTACGAAGAAAGCTCCATGAAATTTACATCCTACCAATTAGAAATCTTGTGAAACACCTCTCTAGCAATGTGGCAAGCAAAAAAGACATGACTAGCTGATTCTACTGCCACACCACAAGAAGGACATAAGATGGAGTCGATATCCATACCTCGTATAGAAATATTTAATCTAGTAGGTAAGCAATCCAACCTTACTTTCCATGCATGAACGTTAACTTTAATGGGCATAACATTACTCCATCGAGTCTTGGATGAAACAATTGGCAACCAACGATCATCAATCATTTTCCGAACAGAAGCAACAAAGAATTCGCCTGAGCCTTCTTTCGACCAAACCCACCTGTCCCGCATATCGACTAAAACAACACCCTCCATACTTTCCATCAGCTTAACGAATTGAGCTTGCTCTATACCACCCCGAGGATTTCGACGAAGAGAGTAGCCCAAGTTCTCATGCGACATCTTCTCAGCTACAGTAATACTTTTGCATGATTCCAATGCATAAATTCTAGGATAAATGGATTTAAAATCAGTATCACCCCTCCAAACATCCTCCCAAAAGGAAGTGTCGATCCCGTTACCCATCTTTTTATGTATAAAGCCACATAGATCCGAACCTTTGTTCTTAAGAAGGGCCATCTCACGGACAATGTCTAACCAAATGGATGGATGGCTTTGTTTAATATTCTTGCAAAGTTTACCGTCTTCTCCATGTATACCCCTAATAACCTTCGCCCATAACGAAGACCTTTGAGTTTGAAAACGCCACACCCACTTGAACAAAAGAGCTCTATTCAACGCATACAAACTCGACACTCCTAAACCACCTTTCTCCTTAGAGGCTAGAACTTTACTCCATTTAACCCAAATCGGTTTCTTGCCATTATGGTCTACACCGTTGAAGAAATGACAACGGATAGATTCCATTTTTTGAAGGACCTTCATGGGAGCTTTGAACAATGACAGGTGATAGATGGGCATTGAACCTAAAACCGATTTTAAGTGTTAAACGGCGTCTTATCGATAAGGTCTTCATCTTCCATTTCGATAATCGCGCATTAAGGTTATTTATAATGTCATTCCAAGATTGGGTACGAGACATAAAGTCACCAACCTTCGACCCTAAATAGGAAAATGGAGCTTTTAACATCGTACATCCAATCTTATCTGCTGCCTGATCAACGATACCATTAGCCACAGAGATCCCCATTAACTTGCTTTTATTCATATTAATTCGTAGACCCGAAGCGCGATAAAAACATTCCAACACCTGTATAATAATATCAATGTTTGAGCTACTCCATTGACCCATGAAGACCGCATCATTTGCATAAAAAAGGTGTGAAAGATGAAGAGACGAGCCCAAAGAGATACCTTTAAATATGCCAGCGTCAATAACTCTGTGAACCGAAATATGAAGACTTTCCATAACCAATATAAACAAGAACGGGGATAGCGGGTCACTCTGTTTGAGGCCTCTATGAAACTGAAACTCGTTAGTTGGACTACCATTCACAATAACCGATCCTCTTGAAGATCTAAGGCATGTTTGGATCCAACCACGCCATCTATCACCAAAGCCAAAATTCTTTAAGACATCATCTAAGTAATCCCAAAGAACCGAATCATATGCCTTCTCAAAGTCAACCTTAAAAATCATGGTCTGTTTCTTTTTCTTTTTACACCACTGGAATAGCTCATTTAGAATGAACGGACCATCTAGGATTTGTCTATTTGCAACGAAAGCCGATTGAACTTCATTAACAAGATCCCCCAAGACAACCACAAGACGATTTGACAAAATCTTAGCGATAATCTTGTATAGACTTCCTATTAAGGTAATAGGTCTAAAGTCTTTCACCATATTAGAATTATGAGTTTTTGGGATTAAAGCGATGAAACAAGAATTACCTCCTTTAGGGAAAGTCCCATGCTGGAAAAAATAGCAAATAGCTTGCACCACGTCTTTCTCCAAGAAACTCCAATATCGACGATAGAATCCAAATGTGAATCCATCTGGACAAGGAGACTTATCAGTCCCACACTCCCATATTGCCTTTTTAATTTCATCACGGGTAATATCACTTTCCAAATCAATTTGTTGATCTATGTTCAGCTTGTTTGGAAAGTCTATGTTTAGATGAAGACCAGGAGTCTGAGGTTGATCAAAGCAGTTAGTAAAATGAGATAGAAATTCACTCTTCACCAAACTTGGAGAATCGATCCATGTGCCATCAACCAAGATACCATGAATAGCAAGTTGGTTTCTTCTTTTATTAAGAATTCCATGATAGAATTTTGAATTTTCATCTCCTTCAATAGCCCATTTGATTTTAACCTTTTGAGCCACCTCCATCGAAGCAAGCTTTTCTATATCTTGTAATAACTTGAAAACGACAGCTCTTTTATTAAGAACATCAGAATTGCCCTCTCCTTTATCAAGTAACGAGTCGATATCAGCTAATTCTTCCTTTAAAGTCTTCTTCTGCTTATATGCATTCTCCTTCTTATCCTTAATCCAAACACGGATATGATCTTTGAGAAATTTCATTTTTTTCATAAACTTAGATATTGCATTTGAATCTGATATGTTCGATTCATTCCAGATTCTCTCCACAAAAGTATCAAAACCCTCCATTTCAAACCAATAATGGAAAAAACGAAAAGGGGTGGGACCATAATCAAAATGAGCCTCACGCATTAATATGGGTCGATGATCAGAAAGATAGCGGTCCAAAGTAGAAGCTGAAATATTAGGGCACGAGCCCATTAAACCTTCAGAAATGAGGAAGCGGTCGAGCTTGCTTATTTTGTTAGCCGATTTGTAACACCAGGTAAAAGAACAACCTCCTAATTGGACCTCCTCCAAACCCGCAGCCGAAATAAACGAGTTGAAAGCATCTGCACCTTGCACATTGAAAATGGATCCATATCTTTCAGCTTGCGTACGTACTTCATTAAAGTCTCCCATGATAACCACATCGCCATTCTAGTTATTAATCACAATAATCAAGTAATCCCATAACATCTTCTTTTCTGATAACTCTTGAGGAGCATAAATTGAAATAATAAGAAGCTTCTTACCATTAGGAATCCTGATAACATCAAATTTACCCCCAATCTAATTGTTAATTTCCCCCTTAAAATGCTCATCTTTTCTACTTATATGAAGAATATATACTCTTATTTCTTCCTATTTTGGTTTCAGGGTAAAGATGAGTAAAAGAACGAACTTAAGCGAAAATGGAAGGACTTTGGAGCAAATACGTGGAAATTATGGATTCTGCACTAACTACGGCGTAGAGGTTCATCTACCTACGCCGTAGCAAGGCTTCACGAAGACTACGCTGTAAAAGCTCTCCTACCTACGGCATAATAAAGAATTTATGAAGATTACGGCGTAGCCCCACAACAGGCTACGGCCTAGAAGTCCACTGAAGAACACTACGGAGTAGGCAACTATCCAAGCTACGACGTAGGATCTCATTTGAGGCAGTAAAGAACTAACGAGGCCAAGGAAGAAGCTACGGCGTAGCCACCTTATCTGCTACGCCGTAGGATGTTTATCACCAAGACTTTACGCCCGTAACACTTGATTAAGTTACGGCGTAACACTATTTCCCAAAGGTTACGGCGTAACAACCCTAATACGCTACGCCGTAACATAGTCAGGGCCTATAAATACCAACCCTAATTCCGAGTTTTTCATATCACTTCCCATCTTTTCACCACAGCAACGTTGGGAAAAACTCAGGAAGGAGGGAGAACGAAGTTCTAGCCACATCCAAGTCATTTCCAAGGGAGGAATCACACACCGATCATAAGTGTTTTCATTCCTTTACTTTGTATTCGATTCATGCTTAGATTTGTATTAACTCAACTTTGTTTTACTGCAATTATGAACATGAGTGGCTAAGCACCTTTTGGTGTTAGCCTAGTTATGAAATTGTTATGATATTGATTTAGTTTTCCACGCATCTATTGTCTATTGTTTGTTTACTTTCATGGCGAGGCTTGGGACACTCTAGTTCCCGTAGTGTTTAGCGTTGGTTGTTCCTTAGAGGCTTGTGGAATTAACCCTAGGAAGCAAGCCGCTAAGGATGTGACTTGGTAAGGGTTAAGTGCTAACCGTAGATGCCTTCCCTTACCATACATGTGCGAATTAACCCTAGGACCACCTACCAATGCTATACACTTAACGGAGTTAGAGGGGTGTAAGATCTGACCATGCCGCATTCGTTAGTCTTGTCCATGTTAGTAGAGGCACTTAATGACTCTTATGTCTTCGTACCGATGAACCCACGGTTTTACAATAACTTTGGATAGGACAAGGTATAAGATAGATCTAGGCGAATTTGACCATCTGACCCGAAATGAATATTGAATCCCCGAACGATATGATAGGATGCACCTATAGGAAAACTAGTCATGATCATAACAAGAGTAGTAATTAGGTTAACACTACTCCTCTCGACTGATTTCCTTCTATTTACTTATTGTCTTGTCATTTACTTTTATTAGTTTAATTAATCTTTCAACTCAAAACCCCCTTTTAAACGTGACACAACTTAAATAATTTCCGCACCTTAGCTCTTGGGACGACCTCGGCTTTACCATTTAACTATACCACACACGACCGGATACACTGTCCGTTAGTGCGTAAAAGGTAGACCTTAGGTAAACGAGACTTAATAAATATTAAAACCTGGTTAGTAAAACCTGCATCAAGTTTTTGGCGCCGCTGCCGGGGAGCTATTAGGATTTTATTTAAGTTTTTAATTTTTGTTTTATTTTCTTTTCAGTACTCACGGTTATTTTCAAGTTTCAGGTGTTATGGCAGAAATTGACATTGACAACCTCGCGCTTGAAGAATATTTGGCTCTTACACGAGAAGAGCAAGGGCCTGGTTTGGTTAGGCCGGCTATTGGGGATGAAGTGCAGTTTGAAATTAAAAATCAATTCATAAGGGAACTGCGCAAAGACCCATTTTCTGGAAGCAAGACGGAAGATGCTCACGAGCACATTGACAATGTTTTCTACATTGTCAGTTTGTTCAACATTCCAGGGGTATCTCATGATGCAATAATGCTGAGAGTATTCTCGATGACATTGACTGGAGCTGCAAAAAGATGGATCGATAGACTACCAGCAGGGATAGTAAACACTTGGGCTCTTTTGAAGAAGCATTTCATCCGAAGATATTGCCCTCCTTCAAGGACGGCAAAACAGCTTGAAGATATTCACAAATTCAAGCAAGATGGGGATGAAACATTGTACCAAGCTTGGGATAGGTACAATGATCTTTTGTACAAGTGCCCTACTCATGATCTCAACAAGCAACAAATGGTCAACATTTTTGACAAGGGGATCAACATCTCAACCCGCCAGCTGCTAGAATCTTAGGGGCCGATCCCTAGCATGACTCCGGCTCAAGCTTTAAAAGCTATTGAAGATATGGCGGACCACTCTCAGAAGTGGCACGAAGGTGGAAGTAGTAGGAGCATTGCTGGAAACTCGGATGGAATCACCCTAATCATCAACAAACTCGAAAGCTTGGGGTGTGACATGAAGAAATTGAAGGAAAATGTCCATGCTATTCAGGTTGGTTGCGAAGTTTGTGAAGGCCCCCACTTGTATAAAGATTGCCTTTTGAACGAGGGCGATGGAAAAACGGAGGAAGTTAAATATGGGGAAGGTAGACCATTCCAAGGTAACGGGTATCGAATAGGGCCATATGGATATAATCGGCAACCATATGGAGAGAGAAGATCAACTGACTCCTCCCAAACTAACCAGTTAACCAGGTGTGGTCAACAAATCAAATCTAAGAGAGGAGAGATCAATTTATGATCCGTTGAAAGCACAGTGTGTTCCCGGGTCGTTATATCCCGACGAGATTGAAATTGTATTTTGGAAAACGTTTGGGAATGAGTGATTAGGAATAGTAACCAGATTAAGAATGATTATTTGGAGTTGATTACACTAAGAAAATGATAATTAATAAAATTTTACACTACAGGGAAACAGAATTAGG
>LBNU01023173.1:80223-117139 GCA_014162995.1 Artemisia annua
TTTTTTTGAAGATATGTACATGCAGGGGCCATCTCCCCCACACTAGTTTGGTAGAAAGTAGAAAGAAGTCAGAAACACGGGTGAAAACCCGTGGCATGCTAGTTTTTGATCACCGAGTCACTAGCTTGACTCGATCCCCGCATTCATTGGTTCATGGGGAAAGTTTGGAGATCCGGGACAACCATGGGTGGTATGTCCTCTCCAAAGTAGTGCTTCAACCTGTGACCGTTCACTTTGAAATTTGGTCCGTCTGTTTGAGACAATTCGACGGTACCATATGGATAAACTTTAGTCACAGTGAAAGGGCCAGACCAACGGGTTTTGAGTTTGCCCGAGAAGATCTTCAATCTAGAATTGAAAAGAAGGACTCGATCACCAACGTTGAAAACGCGGTTTTTGATTTTTGAGTCGTGTATCTTCTTTGTTTTTTCCTTGAAAATCAAAGAGTTCTCGTATGCCTGATCCCGAAGTTCATTTAATTCATTCAGTTGAACTTTACGGTGATCACCCGCAGTCTGGAGATCGAAGTTAGCATGTTTCAAGGCCCAATAGGCTTTGTGCTCAAGCTCAATCGGTAGATGACACGCCTTTCCATATACAAGCTTGTAAGGAGTACACCCGATGGGTGTTTTGTAAGCTGTACGGAAGGCCCAGAGTGCATCATCTAGTTTATCCGACCAAGAGGCACGATTTTCTCCTACTGTCCTCTCCAGAATCCGCTTAATACCACGGTTTGAAACCTCCACTTGCCCACTGGTTTGGGGGTGATACGCAGTGGAAAGACGATGAGTGACACCGTACTTTTGCATGACTTTATCAAATTTGTCATTGCAGAAGTGTGTACCACGATCACTAATAATGCTCTTTTTGAAGTCCGAACCTAGCAAAAAGAGATTTCAAAAATTTCACAACAACTCGGGCATCATTGGTGGGTAAGGCCTTTTGCCTCAACCCATTTTGACAAGTAGTCAACAGCCACGAGTATGTATTTGTTTCCTCGAGAAGATGGAAATGGCTCATAAAGTCAATGCCCCATACGTCAAAGATTTCACAGACTTGGATGGCGTTTTGAGGCATCTCGTTAGTCTTTGAAATATTCCCGTGACGCTGACAAGCGTCACAAGCTTTGACAAACTCTTGGGCATCTTTATAGATCGTGGGCCAATAGAAACCAGAATCAAACACCTTCTTGGTGGTGTAGTTTGGATTATGATGTCCCCCTGTGGGTCCATCATGACAAGCTTTGAGAATATCCATGGCTTCTTGGCCATGGACACACCGCCTGATGACTTGATCAGCACAGATTTTGAACAAGAAGGGGTCGTCCCAGAAGTAATGTTTGACGTCTTTAAAGAATTTGTTTTTCTGTTGGGACGTCATCCCCTTCACAACAAAGTTACCCGCATGGTAATTTGCAAAGTCTGCAAACCATGGGGTAGTAGAGTCACCCCGAAAAGAAACCGCATTGAGTGTTTCAAGAGGAAACGTTTCATTTATTTCCTTTTTCTCGAACACATCATGATGAGGGTTTTCTAATCGGGATAGATGATCAGCTGCTAGGTTCTCAGCTCCTTTTTTTTTTATCACGGATGATGATATCAAGTTCTTGCAGGAGGAGAACCCATCGGAGTAATCTCGGCTTTGCATCTTGTTTGGCAAAGAGATATTTCAGGGCCGAGTGATCCGTATACACTATGCATTTGGTTAGGATTAAGTAAGGCCGGAATTTTTCAAAAGCATACACCACGTCTAATAACTCTTTTTCAGTGGTGGTGTAATGATTCTGAGCCTCGTTCATAGTTTTGCTTGCATAGTGTATGGGCTGAAAGTGTTTTGTTTTACGTTGCCCCAAGACCGTGCCTATAGCAAAATCACTTGCATCGCACATGAGTTAAAAAGGCAGGTCCCAATCGGGGGCAACTAAGATCGGTGCTTCTGTGAGCTTTTTCTTGAGAGTTTCAAAAGCGTCGATGCACTCGGGAGAGAAGATGAAAGGAGCATCTTTTTCAAGAAGATGTGTCATGGGCCGGGCGATTTTAGAAAAATCTTGTATGAATCGACGATAGAATCCGGCATGACCTAGGAAACTCCTGACACCTTTAACTGTGGTGGGATGAGGTAGTTTAGCAATGACATTGACTTTGGCTCTGTCGACCTCAATCCCGTTCTTAGAAATCTTATGGCCAAGGACAATGCCTTCTTTGACCATAAAGTGGCTCTTCTCCCAATTTAGACAAAGATTGGTGTCTTCACACCGTTTGAGCATGTTATCTAAATGGGAGAGACATGAGTGGAAAGAATTCCCAATGACCGAGAAATCATCCATAAAGACCTCCATAGTTTTCCCGATCATGTCGTGAAATATGGCCATCATACACCGTTGGAACGTGCCTGGAGCATTACATAGGCCAAAAGGCATACGTCGGTAGGCAAAAGTTCCGTAGGGGCATGTAAAGGTGGTCTTTTCTTGATCCTTCGCATCAATGGGGATCTGGAAGTAACCCGAGAAACCGTCGAGGAAACAATAGTACTCGTTTCCCGCTAATCTCTCGAGCATCTGGTCCATGGTGTCATTTAACTTTCGATAGTCAATGCATACTCTCCATCCCATAACCAATCGAGTTGGAATCAACTTGTTTTCTTCATTTGTGACAACAGTAATGCCACCCTTTTTAGGAACGCAATGAATGGGGCTAACCCAAGGACTGTCAGAGATAGGGTAAATCAACCCGGCATCAAGAAGTTTGATAACCTCTTGTTTAATAACCTCGTGAATTTTAGGATTAACCCGTCTCTGTTGTTGAACTGCTGGTTTGAAGTCATCCTCCATTAAGATTTTGTGAGTACAGAATTCAGGGTTAATACCCTTGATGTCGGAGAGTTTCCAAGCAATTTCTTGCTTGTGTGACTTTAGAACCTTTATGAGAGCAGCTTTTTCCTCATCTTTTAAGTCTTTAGCAATAATGACGGGTAATTTATCATCACCCTCCAGAAATGCGTACTCGAGATGAGGTGGTAAGTCCTTAAGTTCGACCTCAGGAAAATCAGTAGTTTTCTCAACAGACTTGATTTCCTCGTTATGAAGTTTTTGTGGAAGAACGGGAGGGTGGGAGGGATCTTCATTCAACAACTTCTCAAGGAGAAGTATATCCCTGTCCGGGTCAATCTCTTGATTATCAATTCCCTCGGGAATCGAATCATTCTTGAGAAAGGCCTCTATTTCCTCCAAGATGAAGTCACTTCCCTCAAACGGAGTTAGGGAAGGAGAAGAATTAGCAATGATAGGTTGAGAAGAGGGAGTGGGATTGCCACTCGAAGAATTATCGGTGAAACCAAGAATTTCCTGAGAATACTCCTCCGAAGCAATATCGATGACATCGATTCTGTTAATTTCTGCGGAGTCATAGTTGGAAGAGTATCTCGAGGTTTGATCAAGATTGAATGTGATGGCTTCATTACCAACACGCAGAGTGATCTCTTCATCAAAGACATCGATCAGAGCACGACCCGTTCTTAGGAATCCCCTCCCTAAAATGAGAGGAACTCTCGGGTCTGCATCGAAGTCAACAATCACGAAATCTGCCGGAAAATTGAACTTTCCTACATTCACGAATACGTCCTCAGCAATACCGAGGGGACGAGATATAGAGCGATCTGCAAGCTCGAGAGTCATGCAGGTAGGAGTGAGTGCCGGAAGAGAAAGTTTCTTCCAGACTGAGTGAGGCATCAGGTTGATGCTTGCACCAAGATCGGCCAAGGCATAGCATTCAACCATCCCCGGGAAAATACATGGTATGAGGAATTTCCTGGGATCTCCCAGCTTTTCGGGAAGCTGTTTCAACAAAACTGCAGAGCAGTTCTCGTTCAAAGGAGTTTTTGCCATCTCGAAGAGTTTTTCCTTGTTATTTAACAGATTTTTTATCGTTGATGCAAACTTGGGCATCAGAAGAAGAGCATCCGCGAAGCTTATGTCAAAATGTAATTCTTTAAAAATTTGGAAAAATTTGTCCAGTTGGTGACTAGCTTTCTCGCGGAGCTTTTGATCTTGTAAACGTGATGGATAAGGAATCGAGGGTTTGGGATTTTTTTTTCAACGGGATCAACTGGAGGTTCAAAAACAACTCTAGGTTTGGATTTGGGTTTCGGGACCGGGACAACTTTGGGGTGGACGTCATCGGTATCTCCGTTATTAGTAGGAAGTACCGTGTCCGTGGTAACCTCAGGTTCACGTTCCGCTACCTGTGGAGGAAGAGAAGAAGGGGTAGCAGGAGCCGTGGGTCCTTTGTATGAAACTCCACTTCGGGTGGTGATCGCCTTAACATCGCCCCTCGGGTTAGCGATCGTGTTGCTCGGAAGTGTTCCTTAGCCCGAGGGTCGATCAATTAAAGACTTCTTGAGTTCGGAGATCTGATTGACCAACAATTTATTCATTTCTTCTTGGGACTTCATGAATTGCTTAAGCAACTCATCTGATGAAGGTCCAGTGGGAACAATGGCCTGAGTATGATTGTTAGGAACATTTGGAGGCCGATTGTTTTGAAAATTCCCGTGATGTTGGTTATTACCCTGAAAATTGTTTCCCTGAAAATTACCCTGATTACCATGACCTTGATTTCTTTGAAAATTTCCTTGGTTTTGAAAGCCTTGGTTATGACCGGAATTGAAATTCCCTTGGTTGTTGAAACCTTGGTTCATTCGATTTTGGTTTTGATGAAAATTCTGGTTCCGGTTTTGAACATTATGGTTTTGAGGTTGATTAAATCCGGGTGGTCCGAGGAAATTGTTGGAACGATAGCTTAGAAGATTACGGTCCCCCTGTGGTTGGTAAGAGTTACCCCCCGTATTGTAGGAACCGTGAGCAGCATAAACGTTCTCATGAGTGAAGCCACCGGTGGCTGGACACTCAGTGTACGGATGTGGACCACCACAAGTTTCACAACTGTGACTGACAGCTCTGACTTGATGGTGAACGTTTTGATTGGTCTGGTGCATTCTCAACACAGCAGTGGACAGATCATCCATCTTTTTTGTGAGAGCAGCTATCTCAGAGGAGGTTGGATTGACAGATTTACATGAATCATTCCTCTCAGCTGAGGAATCCCAGAAATTGTGGTGGGCAGTCATGTTCTCAATGAGATCATAGCACTCCTCGGGGGTCCTTTTCATGAAGGTCCCTCCAGCAGCAGCATTGATCGTGTCACGATGACGGAGAGTCAAACCATTGTAGAACGTGTCTATGATGGTGACAAGAAGCATGTTATGATTGGGACATCGATCAATTGCAAGCTTATAACGTTCCCATGCCTCAAATAAGGACTCATCGGGAAGCTGTCTGAAGTTGCTGATATCATTCCTCAACTTAGTTACCATGGATGGTGGAAAGTATTTTGCTAGGAACTTGGTAACCATTTCATCAAAGGTGTGGATCGAATTCTTCGGGAGACGATCAAACCAGGCCGTAGCATGATGAGTGAGAGAATATGGAAAGAGGTATAAGCGAAGGCCGTCTTCGGTGACGCCATTTTGCTTCATACTCTGGGTGACGGTTAAGAATTTATCAAGATGCTTGTTTGCATCGTCACCCGGTAAACCATGAAACTGACACGAATTCTGGACTTGCTGGATCATGTGGTGCTTGAGTCCAAATTCCGTGGAATTGATTGTAAGCGGTGCAATGGGTCCTCCCCTCCCCTGCATGGTGGGTTGACAGAGCTCCTCCATCGTTCGGAGATCAGGAGCTGCATCACCAGCTGTGGAGTTGGGAGGGGGTGGTGGTGGTGGTGGGTCATCGTCGTTCATTTTGATTGGTGTTTCTTCAATAGCTAACAATTCAGCTACGCTTCTGTGACGAATCCTCCTGGATTGGGAACGAGTGCGCATGCACTAAAAAATATTCACAAGTAAAACAAGACCGAGGCAAAACAACAGTGAACTTAAACCAATAACCACAGTGTGACTGGCTTCTTTGAAAAAGGTACACCAATCACAAGAGTACAATGGCAAGTTTTAATCTTTAGTTTGGGAACTTATTAATGTTCATACACCCAGTTGGGTTGTATTCTGCCTTGATTTGCGGTGGTAATATTTTACGTAATTATTTAACAATAAAACAAATGTTTTTGGCTTTTTGGGGTGTGTGTGAAAAAACTTGGAAATTATTTTTGGAATCGATTCGTTAACCGAAATCGTTCCTTTAAGACTACTCGCAGGTTGGCGGGAGAGAAGAATGGATCTCTCTTCGGTTCGCAATTTAATGTCAGAACCTCCGTATTCCAACTGTATAGGTTGTAATCTTAAAGAATCGAAGTAATTTAACTTCACGATTTGTTTTGTTGTTTATGATTTTTTTGGTGTTGTTAACACTTTAGGAAAAGTGTTAATGACTTTTTTCTGATATGATTAAGATTTTTACAAAAAATTTACAAAGTGATGTGATTTGTACAAGGAGGGTTTTGAAAACCACTAAACCTAAACGTTTTTGAAAACACGCAACAACCTCCCCGGCAGCGGCGCCAAATTTTGACTCCTCCCAAACTAACCAGTCAACCAGGTGTGGTCAACTAAGTCAAATGAGGGAGAGAGTGATCAATTAATGATCCGGTGTAAGCACAGTGTATTCCCGGGTCGTTATATCCCGACGAGATTGAAATTGTATTTTTGAAAACGTTTATGGAATGAGTGATTGGGAATAGTAACCAGATTGAGAATGATTATTTGGAGTTGATTACACTAATGGAAATGATAAATAACAAAATTTTACACTACAGGGAAACAGAATTAGGCTTTGGGAAAACCTAATACAGACAGATTAATTAAGTAAAATGGAAAAAGGTTAAATATGACAAATTACAAACTACAGGGGTAAAAATGAAACTTTTACAAAATTAAAATGAAAAGAAAATTAAATTAAAAAGAAAATTATTTTTTTGATTATTTTAATATTTAAATATTAATTAATTAATAAAACTATTTAAAAAGTTAATTAAAACTAATTTATAACAAATCTAAAAAGGATTAAGATTACAAATTACACTAAAAATTTGCAAAATTAATTTCTAAAAATCTAAAATGACTTAAAAGAAATATAAAAATTAAAAATAAATATTTTTGTCTTTTTGTGGATCTTTTATTAATTAATTACTAAACTATTATATAAAGGTTAATTAAACTAGATTAAATAAGAAAAATAGAAAATGAAAAGAGAAAATTACAAATCCAATTTTTACAGATTCTAAATAATGTATACAAGCTAGAAAAATTATAAAAATGGATCTGAGATTAATTTTAAACACTTAAACTATTTTCTTTTTGGTTTTTCTAATAAAACTGTTTTAATTAAAATTAAATCTAAAAATTACCAAATGAACAGTAGAAATTATGGGAAAATTACCAGAAGTGCTAAATATTATTTAGAACTTAGGAAAAATATAAAAAGATACTACTGTTTAACAAAAATTATTAAAACTATTTAATTTACTAATATTAACTAATTATTAATTAAACTGTTTTTAATTCTAATAAATACTAAATGAAAAGTGAAAATTCTAAGAAAATTTATACAAATACTTTAAGATACTAGGAATTTAAGAAAAATAAGAAAATAGGTAAGTACTTAATTAAAATTTAAAAAGAAAAATAAAAATCTAAATTATATTAAATAGAAACTATCACTTTTCTTAAAAAGTGATTATTTTTGGATTTTTCTTTTTGGAACTTGTTTATACACTAAAAATGATGAACTTCTGTGAAAACACTTTTTATGAAACTTGAAAATAAGCAATTTGGACACTAAAAAGCTTAACAGTTTATGTTTTTGGATTTTTGATTATGAAAAAGCTATCTAAAAGCTACACAATGTATAAAAGCTACAAATAAAGATGTAAACAACTTAAGTGAACTGAAATGAGCTTAAATCAACAAGAATCCATGGCAGAATAAGCAAATAAGCACAAATAAGCAATATCAAATCACCACAGATTCACACAGACTTGGGACAATCTTGCAGACCTTGTGGGGCCCACAGGAGTGATCAAGGGTCTAAAACAAAAGCTGATATGAAAAATAGGCTGGGTTAGCTTTACAATGAGCCAATAAGTAGAGCTTATGGTTCACTGAGGAGCTTATGGTGAGCTTGTGAACTTGGTGGCTTATACTGAGTACTCAGTACAGACAGCAATATGGGACAAATTATAAGTGACTTGCAGCCCTACCAAATAAGCTAGAAAGCACAAAATAAGCCTAGGTACTTAAAGTATGGTTGATCAGCTTTCTAAAAAGCTAAATCTCAAAGGGTGGGGCCCACTAATGAACACTGTGCAACCCTGTGAAATAGGGTCTGCACACTGGGTGAATGATGGTACAGGGGAAGCTAAAACTTAAGCAGGCCAGTTCAAAGTCAAATTTTTGTGAGCAAATGATTTCCAAATTCTGTTTTTCTTTTTGTTATGGATACACAAGCAACAAAATTACTCAAATCAACAAAAAGTTTGGACTCCCAATCCCTAATGAGCCCTACAGATCACAGAGAAAAACCAGCCATTTTGACAGTTATGGAAATTTTGACTTTTAGAAATCTATGAACACTTTGACTTTAATGAAGTTTGATCTTGATTTTATTACTGAATATGATCTAATGGACTGTGATGAAACTAATTTTAACAACCTTGACTACTTATGAAGAGTTTTGATGAAAACTTGAACTTAAATTCTTAACAGATGAGCAAATGAGGTGAGATTAAAAGAAATTTTGACTTTTAAACAAAACACACTGGTTTTTATGGTTTGTATGACCTACTAGGACCTAATGTGATACAATGCAACAGTAAACAACAACAATAGCAACTTAAAACACAAAGATACAGGCTAATCCAAATAAACCTTAAAAACTGTGATGAAGAGATTTTCAAAGGTAATGCTTATTTTAGACCATAAAACTGAGACACAAGCACATATATTGCTGTAATAAGCTAAAATAAACACTTAAGCACCAAAAATAACAGAAAATATCCAAGGATTACTAGAATGCTATAATGGCAGTGAAATGGTAAATATGATCACCAATGGATTCTAGCAAACAAGGACCTAATATTAAGATGTATTAGGTCAAAAATTTATCGAGATGCTTATTTGCATCGTCACCTGGTAAACCGTGGAACTGACACGAATTCTGGACTTGCTGGATCATGTGGTGCTTGAGTCCAAAATCCGTGGAACTGATAGTGAGTGGTGCAATGGGTCCTCCCCTCCCCTGCATAGTAGGCTGACATAGCTCCTTCATCGTTCGGAGATCAGGAGCTGCATCCTCAATTTCAGATTTGGGAGGGGGTGGAGGTGGTGGTGGGTCATCGTCAGGCATATTAACGGATATTTCTTCAGCAGCAAGCAATTCAGCTATGCTCTTTTGACGATTTCTTCTTGACTGGGAACGAGTGCGCATGCACTAAAAAATATTCACAAGTAAAACAAGACCGAGGCAAAACAACAGTGAACTTAAACCAATAACCACAGTGTGATTGGCTTCTTTGAAAAAGGTACACCAATCACAAGAGTACAATGGCAAATTTTAATCTTTAGTTTGGGAACTTATTAATGGTCATACACCCAGTTGGGTTGTATTCTGCCTTGATTTGCGGTGGTAATATTTTACGTATTTATTATTAACAAGAAAACAAATGTTTTTGGCTTTTTGGGTGTGTGTGAAAAAAAACTTGGAAATTATTTTTGGAATCGATTCGTTAACCAAAATCGTTCCTTTAAGACTACTCGCAGGGTGGCGGGAGAGAAGAATGGATCTCTCTTCGGTTCGCAATTTAATGTCAGAACCTCCGTATTCCACCTGTATAGGTTGTAATCCTAAAGAATCGAAGTAATTTAACTTCACGATTTGTTTTGTTGTTTATGATTTTTTTTGGTGTTGTTAACACTTTAGGAAAACTGTTAATGACTTTTTTATGATATGATTAATATTTTTACAAAAATTTTTACAAAGTGATGTGATTTGTACAAGGAAGGTTTTGAAAATCACTAAACCTAAACGTTTTTAAAACACGCAACAACCTCCCCGGCAGCGGCGCCAAAATTTGACTCCTCCCAAACTAACCAGTTAACCAGGTGTGGTCAACAAGTCAAATCTGAGAGAGGAGAGATCAATTTATGATCCGTTGAAAGCACAGTGTGTTCCCGGGTCGTTATATCCCGACGAGATTGAAATTGTATTTTGGAAAACGTTTGGGAATGAGTGATTAGGAATAGTAACCAGATTAAGAATGATTATTTGGAGTTGATTACACTAAGAAAATGATAATTAATAAAATTTTACACTACAGGGAAACAGAATTAGGCTTGGCAAAACTTAATACAAGCAGACTAATTAAGTAAGTGGAAAAAGGTGAAATATGAACAAATAAAAACTAGAAGGGGTGAAAATGAAACTTTTACAAACTTAAAATTAAAAGAAAATTAAATTAAAAAGAAAAACACACAATTTCAAATAACTTCTCATCAATATTCATCATGTAAAGCAAAAAAACTCCCACATCAAAAATCCGACAATCCCGACTACCCCAAAATGTCCCGAATTTGAATTTCTTGCCGGATCCGAATTTCCAATTAACCGGTTTAACACCATGATTGGCCCTGAAACAGTCAACTAAAGTCAACCAAGGATTTGGTCAACTCAAGTCAAGCCATCTAGGGCACAATGCAATGATCCAAGGAGTATAGAATATCCCCGGGTCGTTATGTCCCGACGAGGTGTGAATGGTATACAAAACGGATTTGTGATCGGGTGATTATGAACAGGAAAAAGGTTTTGATTGATTGAACTAAGGGAAATAAAAGGAAATAGCTTAAACAAGCTACAATGACAAGAACGTGAAAACAAAATGCTTAAAAACGTTTAAATCCTAAAAACGCGTACGTTTAATTTAAAACTACGTTAACTAACAAAATAAAACGCGAGTTTTAAGAAATAAAAAGGCTACGGCTATGAAAATTACTTTTTTACAAACCTAATGACAAAATAAAATTATTGGAAAAAGAAAAATATTTATTACACTATTTATTTAATTATTATTAATTAAAAACTATTTAAATACTAATTAATTATACACTAATTAATATGAAATTATGAAACAAAGCTAAAAATGAGAAATTATAATTATGAAAAATCTAAAATATTATAAAACAATTTTTGAAACTGAAAATATAATTATTACACTATTTATCTATTTAATATTGATTATTTACTATTTATTAATTATTAAAACTACTTTTGATTTATTATAAATACCAAATAAACAAAAGTAAATCTGAAACTTTACCAATAATTCTAAAATATAATAAAGAACTTAAGAAAAATAAAATTTACTGAAAGGGAAACTAAAATAAGCAAAATGAGCAATAAGCAAAAACAAATAAGCACTTATAAATAAGCACTTAGCAAGAAAAATTGCCAAAAGCTCAAAAACAGTTCAAACAACTTAAATGAGCTTAAAACAACTTAAATCACCCAACAAGATACTCAGAATAAGCAAATTCAAGTAAATAAGCAATTAACAAAATCTAAAAAACAAACAGACTTGGGACAGATTTGGCAGCCAAAAATAAGCTGGGGCAAAAGAGCCCAAGCTCAGAATAAGCTTGGAAACAACAAGCCAGCTAGGTGGGCTATCCAAAATGACCAAAAGCTCACACTGGGCCCCACCAATAAGCTCACAATGAGCTTGTGAACTTGCTCACCTACACTGACTTATCAGTGTAGTGAGCTTGATGGTTCAACATGTAAGGCCACCATTAAGCAGATATATGAGCAATAAATTGGAAAATAAGCACATGGGCTTGTAGCCAGCCAGAAGGGTTTCTAAAAACAACAAAAACGTAAAGCTAATATTAACTAATGAGCAAATGATAAGCTCATGAAAAGAGGCTCAAACTGGAGTTACCCTGGGTGCAGGGCAAAACAGTACACAAGATAAGCTCCAAATAAGCAGTTAAATAAGCCAAAAAAAATTCAAGAAAAATACTATAGCAAGATGACCAGCCAAATACCCATATCCCAAAAGCACAAAACTCAATTCCTAATATTAAGCCTTACATGAAATTCTAAAGTTTATTCAAAAACTTTTTTCTAAAAACTTTGACTTTTTGATGAACATGTTGTGTTGACTTATATGAGATTTGATTGGTTCTAGTGTACTGTAAACATGATAATAAGCTACAAGGAGACTAAAACAAGCTAGAAAAACAACTTTTGAACCAAAATGGTGAATGTTGGATCAAGATTCTAACAGTGAACAATAAACAAATCTAAAAACCATGATTTTGACTATTTTGCAAAAGAGTGATGAATTTATTGACTCAAATGGACTAAATGGACCTAAAGTAACTTACACCAGCTGAAAGCAACAACAAAAACAAACTACAAGACACAGAACAAGGTTAATCCAAACACCCCTATAACTGACTAGTTTTGTGATTTGGGAGTCCTAAGCTTAAAACTATCCACTGATTCACTCAATAGGGATGCATTAGACTCGTTTAAGTATAAAAACATTTGTTTTAACCACCATATCCCACTAAATCCACAAATGTCAAATGATGCAATCACAAGGGCAGTTGAATCAAAAATAAGGTAAAACACTTACAAAGCTATAACTTGAGTACTGAACTAATCCTAATATGCTATAAATTCAACCAATAAGCAAAGTTAAGCAGAAATTAGGCTAATACTACAATAAAGTAAAAAGAACTGAAAATTTCTTACAAGTGAACCAAGCACAGAACAATGATATCCAAGGTATCACATCACAAACCTAATACCTAACAGCTTCCAAAAGCTTCTAAAACCATGGCTACCAACAAATTCCCATGCTCCATACTCTCTGTCTTCTTCTCTCTTGAATTTTTCTTTTTCAGCTTTTTTTTTTTTTTTTTTTTTTTTTTTTTTTTTTTTGAAGATTTTTGTAATTTTGAATGAAAACTAGTTTAGACAATTTCTGAGCCTGTGAAAGATATTAAGTAACCTTAAACAAGTACCAAACAACACTTAGCAAATACTTTCAACAACTTAATAAGGTAAAATGAGACTCCAAATTTTCATAAAACTGATGAAAACTGAAAATGGGAATTTATAATTGAAACAAGTTCGAATTACAATAAAAACCTTAACATTACACTAAATAAACTTAAAGACACACTGGAATTGGAAATTAACTCAAAACGACATTAAAATTGAACTAAAAATTACATAAGAAAAATAAAAATAGCTCTCCCCCCCCCCTCTGGTCTTCCTTCTCTTTCTTTATATCCATACTAGGGTTCCTTGGGGTCCCACATATCTTTCCCATCAATAATCCTAGCCATTGGATTAGTGTAGCACAAGTTTGGCCGTTTGATTGTTTTGGCGGGAAAACTAGAATTGACCAATTGGGTTGGTTTGGTGAGGTGTAGGTGAAAGAATTTATTGTGGAGTGTACTGGGGGGAACAAGAAAGTAGTGGAGGTGAGGGTGGGGTGGACAAACACCCTGGTTTTAAGGTGTTTTTGGGTTAATGGTGGATTAGGGGAGGGAAAAGGGATGTTAGGAGTGAGTTTGACGGGTCAACGAGGGGGAATAAGAACGGGGTGTGTGTTTTGGGCCTGAGAGTGAATGGGCCAGGGGTGATGGAAAGGGCTTGGGGTAGAAATGGGTTTGGGTTGTTTTGTTTATTTATTTTGGATTTGGACTAAGGATGTTAAAAGGTCCGT
The DNA here is from genome assembly GCA_014162995.1 of Artemisia annua. Taxonomy (NCBI): domain Eukaryota; kingdom Viridiplantae; phylum Streptophyta; class Magnoliopsida; order Asterales; family Asteraceae; genus Artemisia; species Artemisia annua. Next base: position 93,969 of record LBNU01023173.1, read on the forward strand.
TTGTAATTAGTTAAACCTCAAGGACCAAAAGTGTAAAATACTAAAAGTTTAAGGACCTGATGTGTAACTTTTCCAATGATAATAGAAGGACCAAATTTTCCAAGTTCCAATAGTGTAAGGACCAAAATTATTATTTTCCAAAATTTGAAAACCCCAAGGACCAAAATTGCCAAGTTTGTGAAGCTGAGGGGCTTGCTTTGCCAAATTTGTGAAAACTCTATCCAAGGACTAATATTGAATATTTTTGAATTTCCAAGGATTTAAATTGACTTTTCTTTGAAATAATTTGACCAGGGACTAATTTTGACAAGTTTTGAAAGTTGGGGGACTGAAATTGCCAATTATGCAAACTTTGTACGTTTTTCATCTGTTTTTACTCATTTTGCATTTAAAACATATAAAAAATAATTTTTAAATATTTTCAGTATTTTGATGCATTTCTGAGTGTTTTTGTATGTTTTGCGGTTCAGATTTTACCAAAAATGATGAGTGTTTGAGCACTCATCACACCACCACCAAATCAACGTATTCGCTTTCGTGTTTTGCCCCCACGACAACAACGTGAACTTGTGGGTATGTAGGCTCAAATCTAGAAAAAATATTACTTAGATTATTAGTTTACGTTTTTAGGTATCTTTGTAATGTTTTTATTATTATTTCAAGTATTGTAATGTTTAAGTTTTATTATTAGTGAAGTTTTTGTTCTAAAAAAAAATTGAACTTATAAAAAAAATATAGAGTAAATTGCAAAAATCGTCCTTGTGGTTTAGCCAAATTGCACGTTTCGTCCCTGGGGTTCATTAAGTGCAAAAATGGTCCTTTTTCCACTGTTACGTCCGTTTTGGTCCTCCATCATTGCAAAAATCATCCTTAGAGCATTAGGTACCGTTGAGCCGTCAGGCTCGTGCCGTGGGAAAAAGTTGCTGCCACGTCAGCAAAAATCTCCACGGCACCAGAAATCCCACGGCACCACATTTTAGGGGTATCCGTTGGCACCAGAATTTCTGGTGCCGTCGGCCGTTTTACATTAAATAAAACATACACAATATAAACTAAAATAAACTTCATTAATTTTTAAAAAAAAAAAAAAAAAAACACACACACACACACACACACATTACATTATTAAAAAAAATACATAAAAAAAAACACAAGTACTAAAACTATCAACACAAAAAAGTAAAAAAGAAAACCACAAGGACTAAAATTGCAAACACCAAAAATTGGTCTTCTTCTCCAAAATATATACTTGCAACTTTGCAATCAGTCAACGTTCAAATTCAACGTTCAAACACCAAAAAGTAGTCCTTTTATGCAATTAGTCNCCTAACACTCCCCATGGAGTTCTAACCCATGGCCATCCATTATGTACCATGCTCCAGCCATCATCATCTTCAACCTGCAATTTTTTATTTTTCAATGTATTTTCTTGATTTTTTTTGTATTTTTTCTGTTTATGATACTAAGCTGTGTTTTATGGTTTCTAAAAGCTTTTATAAGCTTTCTAGGAGCTTAAGTGAGCTTAAGAGTCCAATACAACAGATACTAACAACATTAAACTAAGATGAGATTTTTGAAATTCTTGAAAATGCACAAACTGAATTTACCAAAGAAACCTTAATTCATTGATTTAGAAAGATTCAAAGTACATTAAGAACACTGAAATTACAATTGAAAAGCTTAAACATACACTAGAATTTGAAAAACTATTAATTCGACACTAAAATTGCAATTATCAACTACACAGTCTTCATCTCTGAGTTTCTTCTTCTTTTATAGCCATCCAAGGGGTCTTTTAGGGTTTCTGAGCAATTTCCATAACCACTGGATCAAATTCACTCAATCTTGGCCATACACGTGTTTTTGGCGCCAAAAATGGGAGAGGGGTTAACTGTTTTTTATAGCAAATTGTGGGTGGTGCATTTATTGTGGGGGTAGTGGGTTAGGTTTGGGCGGTGGAGGTGACAAGGATGGTGGGGGTGGTGGATGTGATGGATGTTGCAGAGCAAGTGGAGGTGGGGGATGAAAGGTGGGAATGGGGAAGGGGGTGCCTGGGTTTAAATTATAACAAAGGGTGGGAGTGGGCTTGTGTTGGTGTTGGGCCAAGAAAGAAAAAGGGCCAGGGGTTATAAGGTTTTGGGTTTGTGTTTGTTATGGACTTGGATTTGGTTTATGGGTTTATAATTAAATGGGATCCGTTTGGTTTATAAGGATTTCAAGCCCAAGGACTAATCTTGTAATTTCTGCATTCTTGAAGGGCTGGAGTTGTGATTTTTCCAAAGTGCTCACAAGGTCCATTCTTGCCAATGTTGAATAGTACAAGGACCAATGTTGATTTTTCCACTTTTTGAATATCCAGGGACTAAAACTGCCAAGTCTCCAAAGTACAGGGACCAAACTTGTAATTTCACCAAATTTCACACCCATGGACCATTTGTGATAACTTTTACTTTCCAAGGACCATTTTTGACTTTTTTACCCAAAATTATTGCTTAGGGGCCATTTTTGCCAATTTTGAAACTTGAGGGACTAAATGTATAATTTTTACAGACTTGCCACCAAAGGACTAAATATGATAATTTGTGATTTCAAAAGGACCTTTGATGACTTTTTATTGAAAATTAATGCTTAGGGACTAGTTTTGTCAATTCTTGATAGTTGAGGGACTGAAACTGCCAATTATGCAAACTTTGGTTGTTTTTCATTTGTTTTTGATCTTTTTGCATCTGAAACATATAAAACACACTTTTGTGATATTTTCACTATTTCGATGCATTATTGGGTGTTTTTGGATGTTTTGGCAGTTCAAATGTTACAAAAATGATGAGTATTTACACACTCATCATCAACCCTCGAGGACACTATAAATAAGTACCTCGAAGAATCAAGAAGAAAACAGGAAGAGCAAGATCAATGGCTAAAGAGTTTCCAAGAAGCAACTAGCAAGAGCCTCATAAGCCATGATGAGTTGATCAAAAGCCTTGGAGCAAAGATTGAACTCTTGACAAATAATGCCAAAAAACAAAATGAACAAGCCAAGGTTTGTATGATTGAGGCATCCCGCAAAATGATTTTATGTCCTAAGGTGAAGAAAAGGGCACCCGAAACGAAGAGCTAAAAGTTGTAATAACTCCCCCAATCAATAAAAAAGGTAACAGTCAACCTAAATATCCCAGCACACTTGAACAAAAATACCATTGGTGTGTTGCCATTCCGGTTGATAATGGAAACTCCTCTGATCTTTGGCCATCATGCAACCCCAACATAGAATTGTGCGACGGGGGAGGTGACGAAAAAAGATTACGAGGGAACAAGTATCTATGGAGTTCGCCTCTTGATCAATTTAGAAGAAATTTGAAATGGAGGGGAACAATATCCTTCGATGAATGGGTGTTAATCGTCTATGGAAAAGTTGATGTGGATAAAAAAATGGAAATTTGGAAGGAAGTTAATCATGTTCATGATGATGACCAATTTCCAAACAACGAAACCAATGATTTTACAAGTGAAAAAGATCGAGGTAACACGGGCGGTGATAATGAACATTGGTGTGAGAAGGTTCGGATCCATCATGAGAATGGAATATCATATTGGGCATCATGCAATCCGTACGAGGAAAAGTGCGATGGAGGGAGTAGTAAGGAACGCATTGGTAATACGTCTTACTATTGGAAATCCACCAATGATAGTGAAAGGAGTGAATTACCATGGGTCAGTGGAGTAACTTTTAATGACTGGGTAAAGATTAAATATGGTAGGACTGACTCATCGACCAAAGAGAGGATTTGGAAGGAACACTTCAAGAGTATGGATGAGGATGAACAAGAGGATTCATACGAAAAGAACTATGAGATTGAGCCCAAGGACGAAAAAAATCAGCTAATCCTTGACTTGATTGAAGAAAAGCTTGATAACAACTGGTATAAAGATACGGAATCCGATGATGATAACCTGGAAGGAATAGTTGACTACCTCGAGTTACAAGGATATGATGGGTTTGTTGATGAAGATGAAGCTTACGAGCAACGACGATGCAAATTGCTCGATATACCCTACAAGAAACCCCCACCTATTATTATTGAAAAATTTGAAGTAGTAAGATATTCAATCGGAACGGATGAACAGTTCACCAAGATCGAGAGTCAAGGTAAAGAGGAACTACTTCGCACCGCTACAAATGTCGCTTGGATTAGAGAACACCTTATGAAGGAGATGCACGAGCGTGGGCAAGTCCTTCATGAACCCACTTGAAGACCGCAACAGTGAGTCTAACTTAAAGACTCGATAATAAACAAAAGTGCTCTTTCGGGAGACAACCCGAATTATCCTTTTCCTTTTATTTTTTCTATTTTGTTGGTTTGGTATGTTTTGTACTAATATTTTGCAGGTACTAAAGGAAGCATTGTGATGGGGAACAAATTTTTGGACTTTTACTCCAAGAAATATTCTCCAGGGCCTTGCTACGGCATAGCTCTTCCATTGACTACGCCGTAGCACCCTCCAGGTTTCATACTGGATTTATTCAGCAACTACGGCGTAGCACCCCATTTAAGCTACGCCGTAGCTACCTTCTGAACCTTAAAAAATGCTTTTTATTTTACAAAACATTATTTAAACTTGTATTAGTTTTTAAATGAACTTTGTGGGTGTGTTCCCTGTAAACTCTCACGAGACTTCACTCGTCCACTTGGGACACCAAGTGGTTTAAAAGGCTTGTTGCATACGCTAAATGCAACCGTGATTCCTACGAAAGTGAGTTAGGTTTTTCTTTTTATTTTTCTTTTTCTTTTTAGGTTTTATGCTTTTGGTAGTTGTGTGATTCCAGGGAATTGAAGTTTGCTCATAAGGCGTAGTGAAGGCACGTTTCTCAAACATGATCCTTCTATCATTTTCAAGAGTAAATTTCAAGGAAGTTCTCGTTCTAATTCTACTTTTCCTCCTTATTTTTATTTTATGTACAAATGGGACTTTGTACAACTCAAATGGGGGGACGGGAATAGAATCATTTACTTGAACTTTAATTTGCCCTTAATTTTCTAGTTTATTTTGAAAAATTATGCCACTTTTAAAACTTTTGACATGTTTTTCCGAACCTAACTAGAATGGACCTTAGCCGAGCACATTAACCCTTAATACCATGGTGAGGTTTAGCCTATTTCAGTTTCACCCTGTTTTACCCCAAATCCACCAAAAATATGAGTGTGCCGGTAGTTTGTAAACTTTAGAACTTGGTTTTTACATCATTTTGAAACCGTGTACGAGTAGTGTATTAAGATTTCTTAATACATTTGGAAGAAACTTTTTAAGAAGGCAATATTTTAGGATTATCACCCAAATAACCTTTATGTGTGTGTCTATCGATTAGTCACATCGACTATTCGACCCCCGTGTTAAAACCCTTTGTTGCACTCACCTTTAGTGCAAGATACCCCTAGATACACCCTTTTGAGCCTATCCTTTCGTTTCTTACCCATATTATTGTTTCGATACACCTATACACCTTAGCCTACCGTGTAGTCTTTGTTTATGATTGGGAAGTTGCCACTTGTTCTAATTTGAGGTCCAAGTCAAGAGGTTCAAGAATCACACCTACGTTGAAGACTCATCATTGAAGATCATAAGAAAACCCACTATTGTACATGTATTGTTCATCCCAAGTGGGGGGATATGTTATGTTCAAAAAAAATGTGAATTTCTATATGTAGATATATTAACTTTGGTGCACCCTTGTATAGCACCGTAATAAGAGCTTTGAAAGATTTAGCATCGAAGAGGCCACTTCGGTCATATTTGAAGAATGAAGTTGTTGGTTCTTAATCACCAACATGAAGACCAAGTGTGGTGCCCATCATGACGTCCTCTAATGGCACACACTTGTTACATGATCCAATTCTCGCATTTTGAAACTTGGACTTTGGATGAACGACAAGTGGTAGCAACTTGGTTATGGGCTAAGACTATTTGTTTTCTTTTTAATTTTACACCATTATTGTGCATCCCATGTCTTATCCTACCCTTTAGTTGTGAATCATGCTTAGGTGAGGGATTTGAGCAGTCATTGGTGTCTTGCCCGGAGTTCCGGTCATGTACCATTGCCTTTGTCGCCCTTGCCGTAGTATGTTAGTAACAACGCTACACCCAAATAGCCTTATATGTGTTCACCCAATATTGCCTTTAAGAATTGTTTTGACCTTAGCTCTAGTGATAGAGATTTGTGTAACTGCCAAGCCTATGATAGAATACATTCTATGACTGGGCGTTGAGTGATCACCCCAAAATTAACACTTAGAGTATGAGNCCTCTAATGGCACACACTTGTTACCTGATCCAATTCTCGCATTTTGAAACTTGGACTTTGGATGAACGGCAAGTGGTAGCAACTTGGTTATGGGCTAAGACTATTTGTTTTCTTTTTAATTTTACACCATTATTGTGCATCCCATGTCTTATCCTACCCTTTAGTTGTGAATCATGCTTAGGTGAGGGATTTGAGCAGTCATTGGTGTCTTGCCCGGAGTTCCGGTCATGTACCATTGCCTTTGTCGCCCTTGCCGTAGTATGTTAGTAACAACGCTACACCCAAATAGCCTTATATGTGTTGACCCAATATTGCCTTTAAGAATTGTTTTAACCTTAGCTCTAGTGATAGAGATTTGTGTAACTGCCAAGCCTATGATAGAATACATTCTATGACTGGGCGTTGAGTGATCACCCCAAAATTAACACTTAGAATATGAGAGAGATGTGAGTGTTTGTTCCAATTTTGTGAGGTGTTCGGCTTTGATAAATTCTAGCATAGGAAGTTTTTAAATTCATATTCTCCAGTTTCTTGGGGGATATCTTTTTGAGAATGATTCTAATAAGGTCTACTTGAGGGCAAGTAGAGTTCGAGTGGGGGGATATTTGATAACATCAAATTTACCCCCAATCTAAGTGTTAATTTCCCCCTTAAAATGCTCATCTTTTCTACTTATATGAAGAATATATACTTTCTTCCTATTTTGGTTTCAGGGTAAAGATGAGTAAAAGAACGAATTTAAGCGGAAATGGAAGGACTTGGGAGCAAATACGTGGAAATTATGGATTCTGCACTAACTACGGCGTAGAGGTTCATCTACCTACGCCGTAGCAAGGCTTCACAAAGACTACGCCGTAGAAGCTCTCCTACCTACGGCGTAATAAAGAATTTATGAAGATTACGGCGTAGCCCCACAACAGGCTACGGCCTAGAAGTCCACTGAAGAACACTACGGAGTAGGAAACTATCCAAGCTACGACGTAGGATCTCATTTGAGGCAGTAAAGAACTAACGAGGCCAAGGAAGAAGTTACGGCGTAGCCACCTTATCTGATACGCCGTAGGATGTTTATCACCAAGACTTTACGCCCGTAACACTTGATTAAGTTACGGCGTAACACTATTTCCCAAAGGTTACGGCGTAACAACCCTAATACGCTACGCCGTAACATAGTCAGGGCCTTTAAATACCAACCCTAATTCCGAGTTTTTCATATCACTTCCCATATTTCACCACAGCAACGTTGGGAAAAACTCAGGAAGGAGGGAGAACGAAGTTCTAGCCACATCCAAGTCATTTCCAAGGGAGGAATCACACACCGATCATAAGTGTTTTCATTCCTTTACTTTGTATTCGATTCATGCTTAGATTTGTATTAACTCAACTTTGTTTTACTGCAATTATGAACATGAGTGGCTAAGCACCTTTTGGTGTTAGCCTAGTTATGAAATTGTTATGATATTGATTTAGTTTTCCACGCATCTATTGTCTATTGTTTGTTTACTTTCATGGCGAGGCTTGGGACACTCTATTTCCCGTAGTGTTTAGCGTTGGTTGTTCCTTAGAGGCTTGTGGAATTAACCCTAGGAAGCAAGCCGCTAAGGATGTGACTTGGTAAGGGTTAAGTGCTAACCGTAGATGCCTTCCCTTACAATACATGTGTGAATTAACCCTAGGACCACCTACCAATGCTATACACTTAACGGAGTTAGAGGGGTGTAAGATCTGACCATGCCGCATTCGTTAGTCTTGTCCATGTTAGTAGAGGCACTTAATGACTCTTATGTCTTCGTACCGATGAACCCACGGTTTTACAATAACTTTGGATAGGACAAGGTATAAGATAGATCTAGGCGAATTTGACCATCTGACCCGAAATGAATATTGAATCCCCGAACGATATGATAGGATGCACCTATAGGAAAACTAGTCATGATCATAACAAGAGTAGTAATTAGGTTAACACTACTCCTCTCTACTGATTTCATTCTATTTACTTATTGACTTGTCATTTACTTTTATTATTTTAATTAATCTTTCAACTCAAAACCCCCTTTTAAACGTGACACGACTTAGATAATTTCCGCACCTTTTGGCTTTACCATTTAACTATACCACACACGACCGGATACACTATCCGTTAGTGCGTAAAAGGTAGACCTTAGGTAAACGAGACTTTATAAATATTAAAACCTGGTCAGTAAAACCTGCATCAAATCCATTCTCCTCTAATTATAACGAAGTAATCAGAAACCGTAGAATTAATTTTGGAAAACATCCTCGGGTCCCAAACACAAAGAATACCGCCCGAATAACCAACAGATGGACTATACACATAATCAAAAGTAAAATTACCCCAAAACGCCTTAATGTTGAACATTTCAATAGCCTCCATTTTAGTTTCTTCTAAAGACAGGAAATTCACCTTGTTGTTAACGCATAACTCCTTAACCCAATCTTTTTTAGCCTTTTGGGCGAGGCCTTGGATATTCAAAGACATAAAATTCATCTATGGTTCTCATATGCTCCTTGAGAACCAATAATCACTTCAATATTTTTTGAATATCCCTCCATATTATACCCCATTATTTGTCCTACCTTCACCAAGTCTTCCATGAGTTGTAGCATTTAACCTCCTGAACATGGTAATTCGACTTTTTTGAAATGACCAGAACATATGGACTCCTCCTTATCCTGCTTTGAAATACTTATATGACATGTCTTTCCCACATCATAATCCACTTTTTCATCTTGAATGTTTTGTGAACATTCATCACCTTCTTTTTCCGCCTCATTAACATCGTTGGATTCAACATCATCTGTAGCCATGGGAGTAAATCCTGGAGGATATTTCATGGTATCGTTTGAGCATGAGCCTCCATTGATGTTGTCTTGTTTTTTTATTAAGAAGATTATAAATGTTGAAAGGATCCTCTGAATGAGTATCATTCTGTCCAATAAAATCATCCTTCTTCTGGGCTTGAGAAAAATCCTTCTCAAAAATAGTTTCCGAGACCTCTTCAGCGTCAACATTATTTTCTCCTTCCACATCTACATCCTCCTGCTTCTCTGCATTTGCATCGTGTAAATCCTTTTCATCATGTAAATCATCTTCTCTAATTTCTCCATAAGAATCATTTTCTTCTTCCTCGTCATCCACAAAATCAGGAATCCAGCCAGATACCTCTTTAGCGCGTACCCAAAAAACTTTACCATTTGATATGATTTTGAATGACTCGAAGATATTCTCTACTAACTTTGTTTTGTTTGCTATGAAAGCAAGTTCCATCCTGATCGTCCACATGTACTATATCACCCCATTTAGAAGCAATTCGATTAAAAGTGTTTTTAGTCCATACTTTTAGTGGTATGCCCTCAATGTCCACCCATGTCACTCTCTCATCAATATGAAATGAAGTTGAAGCTTGATGTAATTGAGAAAACCAACAACCTATGCCCACGTTAGCCTTGAACTTCTCTTTTGAAGCCTCTGTCTCGAATACAATCATCACCCAGTACCCACCCATGTATTTTAGTTTAAAGTTGTCAAAACCCTCGTTGTCTAAAACCACCTTCAAATTTGTTAGAGAACTGAACTCTTTGACTTTACCCATCAAAGAGGTAGAAAGGTCTTCCTGATTCAAGCAAGTTTCGTCAAGCACTAATGCCGGTTTGTTTCCACAACAATTTGAGGCTGAGTCCCCCTTTTAACCGCATGAATATAGGAATTAGAATAACCAGATAACCCACTGTCCTTGTTGACAACATTAGGAACAAACTCTTTTTCTCCTTTATTAGTATAATGAGCATTACTGTTATTCTGTGGTGATCTATGAAATCTTGCTTTGTTAGCATGGAGTTTGAAACGATCGACCCAAATCGTACATAGATTATTCACCAAGAGGTCTACATCAAAGACCTTAATAAATCGAACAAAACCAAACCTTTTACCTGATTTGGATCTCCTCTACGGAATGAAAGCGTCAACGACATTTCCATATTGATTACAAACCTTCCAACGGTCCTTAGCGTAAAATTGATCAGGGAAATTTGTAACAAAAATAGAAGTAGAAATCTTTTGTACCTCATCCTCGTTTGAACGCCGATGTCCCATAATAAAATCCCAAAGCGAAAAGAACAGAAAGACAAACTTGGTAAATTAAAGAGGTTCGATTGGCAAATTAAAGAAAAAATTAATTGGGGGAATTGATGGAATGGTGATTTTGGAAGTGGGTTTTGAATTAATTGAAATTTGGTAAGTTAAAGAAAGTTAATTGGATTAGGGTATGGTAGTGTTACTTGGAGACGCCATGGGTGGAATGGAGCTTAATTTTATGTACTCATGTTATAGTTGTTTGTATAATATTTCACGTTCCTTGTAGAGTAAATTAAGTATATTTGTACCAGAAAAAGTTGCATTAGGTATGTTATTGATAACAAAATTTTATTAGCCTCGCGTTGTGACGAGATTAAAACGATTTGTATGGTAAAATTATATTTTATAAATGGTTATATAATATATATATATTATCAGAAAAGTTTTGATTTATATAAAAAAGATTGTTGAAAGTAAAACATTATTAAAGCCTAAGGTTAAAAGTGAAAATTATGAAGTGAATGGTAATGAATAGTGTTTTGTTTGAAAGTTGATAAATAAAGGAAGATGGGCTTAAATGATTTGACTGTTGACCAAGTATATTCATATCTTCAATGAAAAGATTTCAAACAAGGGCGGATAAAAAGGGTTTCGGGGTTCTATTGAATCACATGGATTTTTGTTACAAAATCTTGATTTTTTCAAAATGAATCTGATCTTAGACTTTTGTATTAAGTGTTCAATAAGGGGTTTTTTTTTTTTTTTTTTTTTTTGGATCAATAGTTTAAGATTCACTTTTGCAGTGAAGATGTTCTTGTAACTCTCGAATTTGTTTGAACTTAATAGTGTTTACGTTCTTATCTAACACACAGTTTTTTTACAAAAACTCAAAAATATAAACGGGTCACCTGAATTTGCATTGTCGATACTGATCTCTCAACCCGTGATAATATTTTCCGTGTTACTCTAAGCGTTTTCTACGACCCCACTCATTATTTTGACGTCCGACCCTACTCTTACATTTTATATCATTTCCCATACTACATCAAAGGACCCATAGAATGAAATGTTAAATTTGTGAAAGTTAAGAACCACATGCATAAGTGCAGGGTACCTCTGTGACACTGCATTGAATTGAATAAAGAACTGGAGGCCACTACACTTCCATTAGACAGAAGCACACATCACAAAGGACAAGCTCATTCAACGTGTAATATTGACACACTCTTTGGTGATAAAATATCATCTATATATTCTATTAGGAATTCACACTTGTGAAATGACATGTAAGACCCCACTAAGCATAAAGGCCTGAGTTCAAACTTTGGTGGTACACCTGAACTATTTTTTTTACTTTGCTATGTGGAACCATGATTCATCAAGTATGACGTTAATAATAGTCTGGCAGGTGATTGTAGATCAATGAATTTACTTTTTTACTATCATATCAGCAATAGATGTTACAACCAACATACATTGAAAGTTCATTCAGATGAATTCGTACACATAAAATCCTTATGCATGTACCATAAATTATAATGTCCATAACAATGCCACAACAAATAAACAAAGCAGTGTTTTGTGCAGGTAGTTATGTGTCGTACATATACATTATTACCTCCATACGTTTGACCGGTCAAAGAAGAATAATGAAGATGCAAGGCTAAACACATTAAGAAGGTCGACCGACTCCTCGACCTACAAAGAATCGATCATCCTTATTGTGTGGCACAAAAGTCGCTCTCGGTCGTCTGTCGTGAATTTGGGTGAAATGGTCGTGCCTGCGACCGAATGTGTATATGTTTTGTGTGTGTGTTATTTAATTAAAAAATAATATTTTTGAGGTATGTTTTTTATAGTGTAGATGTGGCAAAAAATCGCCTTTAGGTCGTCAGAGATAGAAAGCTGATGTGGCGAGTAAAATGAAGGTCACTTGTAGTCCATATGTTTGACCGGTCAGAGAAGAATAATGAAGACGTAAAAGGCTATGGGCATGGAAAGGAATAACGTTGGTATCCTTTCAAAGTACAAAACGAATAATTTCGGTTCTTTCTAAGATGAAGAAATCGAAAGCCAAATCAATATATATATATATATATATATATATATATATATGTATATATCAGGTAGGGATAGAATGAGAAGGGGCTTAAAAATGAGAAAGGTAGGAAGGATTGTAGGAGTGACATGTGTCATCCCATGCCAACATCCATAACATGTGTACCCACCCCCTCCCCACCCTCGCGAAAAAAAAAAAAAAAAAAAAAAAAAAAAAAAAAAATCCCGCCAAAAAAAATTTTTTTTGGGCAAATTTTTTTTTTTTTCCCGCCAAAATTTACTACCATCACACTTATGATTTTACTGCATCTCGTTACTGCATCACGTTTCCTGCCTCACTGTTTACTGCATCACGGTTACTGCATCACAGTTATAATTTTACTGCATATCATAAATGTGATGCAGTAACTTTATAAATGTGATGGGCAGTATACAAAAGGGTTACTGCCATCACAGTTAAAATCGTGAATGCAGTAACCTTTATAACAATTTTGGCGGGAAATTTTGGCGGGGAAAAAAAATTTTGCCGGGGGGGTTTGGGGGTGACACATGTCACTCCCAGCAATCCTTCCTACCCTTCTCAATAACTATCCCATATATATATATATATATATATATATATTAAGTATATATATATATATATAGTAGTATTATATATATATATATATTATACTATATATAATACTATATTATATATATATATATATATATATAATATATATATATAGTATATACTATAATATAGTTATATATGCTTCCTACCCTTCTCATAATATCGCCATCTATATATATTCTTGAGACTACTGCTAGAGCAATGTAATAAAAGTTAAGTAGCATGACAAAGATTGAGCGACGGCAGGGTCAGCATTACATGAAGAGGTGACAAAATAAGATTTTTTTTTTTTTTTTTTCTCCATACACCCACCCAACTAGCATATTAAGCTCTCATTGATTATCACATACTGATGTCGCATATTATTTTGTCAAACTTGAATATCAAGCATCAACATAGTTTTCCTAATAAATATGTTGGGTGTATCTTAATGACTAATTCGGTTGATATATAACTCTAAAGTGTTACATTCAGACATTGATGTACCCAGATCGAAATACCTGAGGTACTGAAGAATGCATAGCACAAAGGATATATAAAGCATTTAATGATGCATAGAATACAAAGTATATACAAAGAGCTGGATGATACAAGATGGTAAAGGACATAATAAAGTATATTTGCCATTCTAGCTCAGTTGATCTATATTTGCAGCATTAGCCGCGCATATACTTCATTTTTTCCCCCTCTATCTATGATTGTTATACCCACTTTGGGTTGACAAAGCCTAGAAGTTTGAGTCCCTAATCAATCACGTTTCAGATAGATAATAGGAGAGACGGTTCACATAAAAATTCAAACAAGTCCAAAATCATGTACAAACATGTAGACGTGTTATGCAGCAAGTCTAACACCGCATATACATGTTAAATGCTTTAATATCATTCGCAACAGCAGTCTACTAAGAACAACAGGATTAAATCAAGTTCTATGTAAAACAAGGATATTAGTATACGTCTATAGCAATAATTAAGAAAAAGCTAAAGCACTTGATGCTGAATCAGCTCAAAGGAGATAAACGACTTGGAACAGTCGCATTCGTTCCTTGTTATTTGCATTCATGAGACTGTGATAGGGAGGAAAACGGCATGTGCTTCCCCCAACCCACGCGTGCTCCCGGAAACTCTTCCCCGGCCACCCACTCGTCAGTGACCAACTTTGAGCACAAGTCGGTCGCTTGATCAACCGACTTGTGATGTTGGTTGTGTGCGTGGTTTTGGTTTTTGTGGTTATAATTATGGATAATTGGCGTATGTTTGGTTGGTGAATTTGATGGTCTTATAACACATTATTGGTCGTGACACTCTTTTAATAGTAATCATCTACCAGTGAATTAGTAATCATTTACCAATGAATTAGTTGTTATATTTCTTTAACGTTCTGTATTTGGTGATCTATACTGAAAGACAATAATATGTACCTGTTCTACATATTAAATAAATAATATTTTACAGCCCATCAGCAAGTAAATTACAAACAGAAATGAGCAAGACGGTGGGCATATGATATGAATAAAATGTAAAGTGGATGAGATAATTTGCCATTCTAATAAAGGTTGTTTCTCTTTTGAAAAGTGGTCTAAACGAGAAAAGTGGTCGAAACCTAATGTTTCCTGCCTTTCACATTATATTTCAGTCATAGAACGAAACTGTTGATCAAATATGAACACACAAAACTAAAACCTTGCACCAGGGGTGGCAAAGATTGCAGGCTAGTAGCGAACACCAAGTTTCTGGTTTTGTTAATAGTCGAGATCCTATACCCCTTACCTCCAATTCTTAAACATCTGTTTGGATATAATACAGAATCTTCCTTTAGATTATATGATGATCAAATGTTTAATACTTACGGAGTAACAGAGAATTATCAAACGGTAAAGAAAACGTCCCTAGAAGTCTGTCTAGACAATGCTTCTAAAATCTTCCACCATCACATACAAAGATCATCTGTAATCAAGATCGGCGTACATACTCACAAAGCAATAATTGAAAAATAAAGCTAGGATAACTCTTGCCATAGAAGAGACAGCTCTTGTATGTATATAGAGAAAATTAATCCACCAATAGAACTTGCGCAACTGTTCAATGGTATAGCAGAGAACATGTAATCAATACCCAAAAGACTAGTCATATCAACTAACTGATCCAGCCCAGTCAATTAACACTATAAACTATAGATCACCATGAGAAGAAAAAAAAACACACCTTTATATGACTCGACCAATCGATTCAAATGCTCTAACACTGGGATACTAGTACTTTTTTAGCGAACCTGAATAGAACCTTATTCATATTGTTTTATCATTCTTTCGGGCTCTTCAATAATATTTCTAGATTTATTGTTTACTACACTGATATCAATAGTCAGATTTAGCCAAACCAACAAAACTCAAGATGCACTAGGCTATTGACTTAAAGCCATCATTGGATACAAAAGCAAACTAGTACAACTTTAATGCTCCAAGAAAGTGCACGAGAGCTGCTATTAGCTAAAAAACGTGAAACTTTTCCTCTTGGATGCAAGATGTAAGGTATACCATGAAACATTGACATAATGGAGAGCTAAACACAATTTGGAACGCTGAAGTACATATATACTAGAGTCGGAATTTTTTTGTATACCCTTGCAGATTTCTAGGAGAAATAACAATTGATAAGCAACCATTTGATTGCAACTATGCATCATAATATCAGTTCCGGATTTGTAATAGTGTACTACAAATTGTACCAAATCAGAGGCATGGATTTGAAACATAAGGAGACAAAAATCTTATAATTGATTTTTGTTGTTAAATACCTAATAATTTAAGAGAAAAAAGATGTTGATGTGTGGAGAGTACGAAAAGTTTGAAATGATGTAGGCGAGAGAAAATAAACCCACCATATTCGATGGTTTTACCTATGGCTTTAGTCAAACCCAAATCCCCATAACCAACATCGCTAAAACTATCATTCCTTAATCCTAAAACCCACAAAACAAACACTTCATCGTGAAACACTAGAGTGAAGAAAACATGTTTTCAACATCCCAAGACAAAAAGTAATAAAGTATGCGTCTAACTAAAATATTTCACCAGCACTACCAACGTGCAAAAAAAAAAAAAAAAAAAAAAAAAAAAAAAAAAAAAAAAAAAAAAAAAGAGCTAGATTCACTTTTCTAAAGGAATCCCTCTTTTATCTATTATCTATACTATATAATGGAAGGAATGATCTCTCTCCAAAAAATTCAGAGTACAAAAAATGGATGCATAGTTACAACACTTTAAAGCAAGCAATTTTACATAATACAACACCAAAAGCATTCTGTAAACAAAAAATTAGCATGAATCGAAATTCAGACCACTTTCCTTAGAATTCTACATTAATAGCACTAAAAACACCCCTACACCCAATATTACAATCATTTAAACACAATGTACAACCCTCATTCTACATTAATAGCATTAAAAATACCTCTACACCCAATACTACAATCATTTAAACACAATGTACAACCCTCATTCTACATTAATAGCATTAAAAACACCCCTACACCCAATATTACAATCATTTAAACACAATGTACAACCCTCCATCTTAACCTAGACACGAACCTGTGACCAAGACTCGACTCAATAAAACTCGACTCGACACACAAGGCTGTGAGCTCAAGCTCACGGCATCCCTTGAAGAACAGTGTGCATGGATTAAGCACAGAATCGAGATTATAGACTCAAAACCCAAAAGACTTGTTACAACAACCAGAAACACTGCTTCATATGATGCAACCTATCAGTTAAAATGCTCCAACATTCAGATAAATGTAACTTATAGTTCAAGACAATTGCACACAAATGGAATGTGGGCTTATTCTATATTAATAAATCAAATAGCGGGAGCATGTGATGCAATCCAAGTGGTAAGATGCAACACTCAAACAGATCACACTCCAGTCATATTGAAGTCCTTAGCTGTAAATTAAGAATGATACTAAGCTATTATACAGAGTAATAGGTAGCAGAATCTTCTCTAAATGATAAAAGGAAAAGTGAAAAACAAAACTAGAACCAATGAGAAAAGAATGTATGCAATAATGACTCAAAAACAGAGGACACGAGGCCAATCACTCATCGAATTAAAAGAGACAATCACCCAAGTGACAAAAGTAGATATAAGAGACAAATCACCTGAGCGAAAAAAGGAGAGAAACGAGAAGGAAGAGAAAAAGACGGCACCATTATTCAGTAAACAGCAAAAGTTAGAAATCCTCATACGAGAGTTGCAACTTCTGAGATCACAAGTTTGATGAGTATCTAAGATTAAATACGAACTTATAGATTATAGAAATTGTAAATATGCACCATACAGAAACATAATTGAGCTATACAGGCTGTTCCTTGGAAATCCTACTCATACGTGATTCCAATATCGTTAGGTTCATCAATCAAACAATAACACGCAACTTCATCAGCAACTAGACATATGCTGGTCTCTATGATGGAAGAACCTAACTACTATGGTCAATGTAAAGATCGTACTAAAATACACAATGTCTCTTCTGTCTGTAGGGAGATGCGGGGCAAAGAATGTATCAAATAACAACTTTTAATGAACTCTGATAAAGAGTTCTAACTAATCATCACATGATGACATGAAATTTTAAAAACTTGAAATTGGGTCCAACAGAAGCACTCCAGGCATATAATAACCACCATCTAACACTATAGACATCAAAATTTCTTAAACATATCATATAACACTGACTTTTATTAGAACACAACATCTTTCAATTCAAACATACTGCGTAAGAAATGAGTCAACCAAGAACCACAGAAATACTTATATTCTATCGTCATTTTTTAGTTAGGTCTGGGTGAAAAAAAAAAAATTCATGTAGCTTTACCACTCATTTTAGTTCCTCAAAAGGTATCTTAGACTTATTGCTTTCTACTCTATGATACCAATTGCTAATGCTAGCCAACCAGCACAATTAAAGGTTATATAGATCTTGGCTTAAAGCCATTAGCATACCAAAGCAGACTAGTGCAGCTTAATGCAACTACAAGATCATGAGATCTGGCTAATCACAACTTAAAGAATTATTCTTGCTTGCAGAATATGAAAAGATTCAATTACTATGAGGCAGTAAAGCTAAACACAAATTGAAAGGGGAATTGGGTAGATTTTATTTGGATATCCCGGCACTTGTCTAGGATAAACCAGAAATGACAAAGTACTTGGAGTCATTTGATTTTACAGGTATGTACCATAAAAAGTTCATGATTCATCATAACATCTACCTCTATAATTCAAAACAAATACACACATAAACGATGAATTATTCTAAACTAATTAACCAAATAATGGGATCATGTTCTGTGACCCAAGTGGTAGGACACAGCCATCAAAACAATCCTGTTCAATCATCTGAAAGTCCTTAGTTGCTAACAAATGCATCTGGAAGTGATTTCTTTCAGCTACTATATACAATCTCACACTTAATAATGACATACTGTAGCCTTAATATTCTTTAGCTACTAAAAAGTAACACAAAATTAAACAAAGTATGCAAAGATAACCATAGTTGTCAAAAGCGAATGCGATTGCAAGGTGCAAAGACCCAAAATCTCGCCTAGGCGAGAGGCGCATAAAAAGCGCGGGCCCGGAAAAAAAAAAAGCGTACCATGAACCCTAATTTCCAAAATCAAACTAAACGTGTTTCTGGGTATGATTCGATCCTTGTATCATGTTTATAACATGATTCCGACCAAAACCCACTAACTTAATTGGATTAAAACACTCTAAATCAAAAAATCCCAAATCGTACCATGAACCCTAATTTCCAAAATCAAACCAAACGTGTTTCTGGGTGTGATTCGATCCTTGTATCATGTTTATAACATGATTCCGACCAAAACCCACTAACTTAATTGGATTAAAACACTCTAAATCAAAAAATCCCAAATCGTACTATGAACCCTAATTTCCAAAATCAAACCAAACGTGTTTCTGGGTATGATTCGATCCTTTTATCATGTTTATAACATGATTCCGACCAAAACCCACCCATTTAATCACTCCTAGGCCCAAATTGTCGCTTTAATTGTCTGTGCGCCTGAGCCTACTGTTTTGAGCGTTGGGGGCCCGCATCGCAGTCGCATCTCGCCTAGGCGCGTGAGGCGCACGCTTTTGACAACTATGAAGATAACTCTAAAACAGAGGAAATTAGAACGACGGCAGACACTCATTGCAGTCAAACATAAAAGATCACATGCGTCGCAAAAAGAGACAAACAAGAAACAAGAAACAAGAAACAAGAAAAGAGACAACACCTCAGTCGCTAAACAACAGAAACCTTAAAAGAGAGTTGAAATAATGCTAAAATATAGGGTTAAACACCAATTATTTTACTCAACAAATTTTAATGACATGAACCAGTCATAAACATAAATCAACTAAATAGGGGGTTCTCCTCATATTTAAAATTCATTACCAATTCCACGCGATAGCTTCACCAGTCAAATTACGCAAAAAAAAACAGCTTTGGCACACCCCGCAAAAATATTAGTATCTACCAAATAAATCTAACCAATCACAGCAGAAGCAATTAAAAAACATCGACTTCGGCGCAAGAAAAGGGTCTTAAGCCACACAATACCACCATATTACAAAACACATCATAGAGCATTGACTCTTAACAAAACATATTACACCTTTCATTCAATTCATTTCATTTCTTCATCGCAAAAAGAGATGAACAAGATGGACGAAAAGAGGTGTGGTGAGGTGCCTCCATTCAGTAAACAACAGACACCCTAATGAGGATTGCAGACCACCTTTTGTACATATAAATGTACCATACACTCTTAATACCAAAAGCTTAAATCAACTTTCAAAGATTCCATATTTTCAGTGATCAAATTGTATTATACAACTTTAACAACACCCAAATATCACTGGTCTCTATAATGAAAGCGCCTAACATCTAAGGTAAAATATCAAACATTAGGCCATACTTCCTAACTAATCACACTATTATTCCATAAAAACATGAAAAACTCCAAACTAGGCCTAACTGTCTAACAGAAAGACTTCAGCTGTACACTTTATATACATTCCAAAGATGTTAAACACTTGTATAACACTAACAACCCGCAAAAATATATCCATATCTACTATGCAAGACATATTAGCCCATATTCCGTAAACCATATATAACATCTATAACACAAACACCAACACACTTGTTATTTGGCCAATATAAAGGCACATTTTAAACACGACAAACTTCCAATTCACACATATATCGCATTACGGAAATATGAAATCATCAACAACTACAGTAGTAGGCAACAGTCAATACACATATTACGGAAAACACATATTAAAAACACGAACAAGAATCGACAAAACATACACTTGCTTCATTTCATTTCTTCATGGCGTCAACTTCATCCGCAGTAGGCGGCACTTCCTTCTCCGCATTCGCAACGGCAACATACTCCCCATTCTTAACATGACCCCCCTCCACGTCATCAAAAAACTCCTCCTCATCAGAATCAAAATCCTCCCCCTCCTCATCAGCCCTACCAGAACAGAAATACCAAATGGAATACATAACAGCAGCAGTAAAAGCCCCACACCCAACCCCAAACAACAACGAACCGACAATACTCATTATATCGATAGTACGGTCCTTGACGGAGGAGTCAACGGTTTTGACGTGGCTTTGGCGGAATTGATCGGGGAAGATGGGACGGCTGTGGTGGCTGTGACGGTGGAATTGGTGGATTTCGGTGATGAAGAAGGTGAGATGGTTAGGGTTAGGGTTTTGGGGGTTGTTGTTGAAGGAGGTGGTGGTGGTGGTGATGAAGAAGATGGTTTTGCATGGGCGGGCGGTGGTGGTGATGGCGGAGAGGGCGGCGATGATGGTGAAGAGGAGGATTACGGTGGTGGTGGTGGTTGTTGATTTTGCCATTGCTTTTTGTTTGGAGAGAAAAAATTGGGGTTTTTTTTGGTTTGGTTTGTTTGGTTATGTTTTGGGGAAAGTGAAGGAATTTATTATTAGGGGTTGTCGACCATTGAATTTTGGTTTTGGTTGGTCAAATCACCACGTAGTAAACTTTATAAAATTCTTATTATATTGTCACAATGTTTAAAGCAAGTGTTTTGTTAATTGTTGATACAAAAGTTGGGCGTTCCTTGTCTGGGTTTCTGTTCTCGTATCAATTAGATGATAATGCTTGGGGACCTGCGCACTATGAAAGCAACAAACACCGTTAGGCTTATCGAGGGATTGTTTCCCCCGATTATCCTCCGGCGTGAGAGTAAGTAATCGAATTTAGGGTTTGTGAAGAGTTTAGGGTTTTGTAAATCGTACCTTAGACGAGAGCTGTGATGCCCTATTTATATACACGTAACCGATAAGGTTTCGTGCTCCTCACTCTTCGGCCTATTCGTCGATATCGGATATTTGGTAGATATCTCCTTTATTTAGGAGATATCCCGTATCTTTATCCGATAATAACTTTGGGCTTGGGCCTTGTAGGCCCAAACCATCCAACTGGTAGTCCAGTTATCGTTATAGCGGCCCGCTCGTGGTGGGCTTAAGTGTTAGTATTGTTTACTAATCGGGTCCGTGACCCGAGTGGAGACTATACGTCATCATGTCCCCCCAGTCTAGTGTGTGCAGGGTAAAACCTGCGGATGCTAGACTATTAAAAGCAGCGGTAAGTGTGGTGGGAAAGAATCACGTTTTTCCCGCCAAAAATGGGATACTATGTATCTAGTCCCAAAAATGCTCCACGTATTTCTTAAAATACGTGAAAGTGCACGTACCTGTTTGTATTCCAGCCACACGATGGAGATAGTGGAATCCACGTGTCATCTATCCAAGGTTAAGGGGAACCCTATATAAAGGGTTTCGTTTTTACTGTGTCAACCACAGTGAAAAACGCCATTTTCTTCCTTCTTAAGAACTATCAATCAAGAAAAACAGAAACTACAAAGGTAACCTTGTGTGCGTTTGCGTAGTAAAAATGGTACGCCAATTAGAAGAGTTTCTGTCCGAGATGGGTGAGGATGAACTACGTAAGTTCACCTCTGATTACTTCATTCCTCTGGATGTGCATCCGGTTGTACCGGAGCCCAATGCATGTATAGCGGATTTCCCTGAGGGGAAAATAGGGGTATACACGCGCTTCTTTGAGTTTGCGAACCAGCGTGTGCCCATATCCTTATTTTTGAGTGACGTGCTCAACTACTATCATTTGCATATCTCTCAGTTGCACCCACTAGGTGCAGCAAAGATAACCAACTTTGAAGTAAACTGTCGTTTGCTTGCGATCAATCCGACCATTAACCTCTTCCGCGCATTTTACCACACATCGTGGTCGAATGGGTGGGTAACTTTTTCGAAGCGCGCGGGGCGCTATCAATGTTACACCAAGAAGGTGGATGCCCTCAAGGATTGGAGAGAAAAATTTTCAGGATAGATGATAGGGTTTTTACATCACTTTCTGAGTTCTATACTCAAGGGTCACTTCCAAGGGATGAGCGCCCAGATCCCGGTACGTACAGCGAGGAGGATGCGGAGACCATTAACGCGAACCGCATCCCTATCCTTCCGTACCCTGAGGATTTTTTAGTCCACATGGGGCTTAGTCGTAACTATTTCCTCAGTGGTGGAGAAGTGCCAATCTTTCTGGATGGGAACGGCCGGGGTGGGTGCTTATCCTTTCTTTGTCATCGTATAATGTAAGCGCCCTTGTAATTTGTTTTTTAGCAACTAACTTGTTTTTGTTTGTTCATGCATTGCGCAGAGATGGACTTGTTCTCGGTGGTGAAGCTGGCGAAGCCCACACAGGTGACTGTGGGTGTGCGCCCCCTGAGGGAGGGTGAGTTGCCCGTCTTTGAGGCAACAGCTGGACGCCTTTTGGAGTTTGCGCAGGGGGAGGCTTCTGATGCTTCGCACCCCATTGTGAATGCTACTCCTGTGCAAACTGTTCCTGCGCAGGAAGTGGCAGTTCCGGAACCCGAGCGCGCGGAGTCGTCTGGTAGTGTCAGCGTCGTCAAAGTTGACACTGACTCAGAAGAGGAGCGCCAAGTCGCAAAGCGCAAGGCTGCCGA
>LBNU01023173.1:117798-129948 GCA_014162995.1 Artemisia annua
TGAGGCCGGATGAGTCACAGCTGTACGTGCCCATATTCACACGTCCGCGAGACATTCTCAACCCCTTCGCCATTGATAAAGAAGTCCCGTTGAAGGAGTGTTTGGAAGCTCATTTAACCAGGGCTGCCCAGAAAAGGGGTGTAAAGGGGAAGGCTATACTCTGTGGTGTTGGTGCGGCCCATCTTCCCCGATCCGATGGGATTCTCGTTAGCGTGCCAACGGTATCTCAGGAGGATAGTAGCCTTTTGAATAGGCTTAGTAGGGTTGGGGAATTGTCATCCACAGCTAACAGCTCCGGTCATAGACGCGCTCATAGCGCTTAGGGATCATCATTTTTTGTAAACTCATGGTTTAGTCTGCATCTTTTGTGTTTAGGTTGTTTGTCTTCCCAATAGTCACACCATGTTTGGACAAATGTGTATTAAGTTTGTAACTTAATAAGTGTATATGAATAAGAATCCATGAGTTGAAATGGACAATCTATTGTATTTGTGTTTGAACTTGTTGTTCTGCGTGAAACTTTGAGCACAGTTTGTACATAACTCCTGTGCCTTTAAGATATCTTTGGGTATCCAAGCGTGTTTAGAAAATCATTTATAGATTTTTCATAGTAAGGGCCATATTCGTGTATGGAATTTTCTAACTTAGTGAAAAGAAAGATATCATAGTCATCTATGTATTTTTATAAGTTTACTTGTCGTATTATACTTAAAGGAATCAAGAGTCTTGATTTCTTAAGTTGTTAAACGCGCACAGTGTGCCCTATTGTGCATCCATCGTGGGATTACGCAAGGACTATACGTCATCATTATGCAAACCAGCTTTTGTACATCAAAAGAAAAATACTTCAATCATCAAGTGAACAAAACATTTCATTGTTAACATCTTTAGTAAACTGAAGTGGTTTCAAATTTCAAAAGTTTTGACTTGCTAATTGTTTATAAAAATTATTTTATTCATTTAATTTATTTTACAATGTATTGTGGACTCATAATTTAACACCTTACACCTCTCAGCTATGGCAACATGTCAAACTATTTGCTTTAAAATCCAACAGTAAATTTATGCAGTTGCACCTCCATCTTTGGTGTAAATTTACACGCTTTCTTCACCTACTCTTGTCTAAACATAAACTCCTATAAGCCACCAGTCATCTTCAATATGTCATCATTTTCCTTTATTTTTTTTAGTTTTTCTATCAGTATAACATGTAGTTTTCTCTCTCTCTCTCTCTCTCTCTCTCTCTCTCTCTCTCTCTCTCTCTCTCTCCTTTTGATCATTTACTATGAAGCTACCATTCTTACAATCTTACTCTAAGTTCTTGGTAATCTTTTATGATACTTATTGTTGATACAAAAGTTGGGCGTTCCTTGTTTGGGTTCCTGTTCTCGTATCAATTAGATGATAATGTTTGGGGACCTGCGCACTATGAAAGCAACAAACACCGTTAGGCTTATCGAGGGATTGTTTCCCCCGATTATCCTCCGGCGTGAGAGTAAGTAATCGAATTTAGTGTTTGTGAAGAGTTTAGGGTTTTGTAAATCGTACCTTAGACGAGAGCTGTGATGCCCTATTTATATACACGTAACCGATAAGGTTCCGTGCTCCTCACTCTTCGGCCTATTCGCCGATATCGGATATTTGGTAGATATCTCATTTATTTAGGAGATATCCCGTATCTTTATCCGATAATAACTTTGGGCTTGGGCCTTGTAGGCCCAAACCATCCAACTGGTAGTCCAGTTATCGTTATAGCGGCCCGCTCGTGGTGGGCTTGTAGGCCTTGTAGTAAAAATGGTACGCCAATTAGAAGAGTTTCTGTCCGAGATGGGTGAGGATGAACTACGTAAGTTCACCTCTGATTACTTCATTCCTCTGGATGTGCATCCGGTTGTACCGGAGCCCAATGCATGTATAGCGGATTTCCCTAAGGGGAAAATAGGGGTATACACGCGCTTCTTTGAGTTTGCGAACCAGCGTGTGCCCATATCCTTATTTTTGAGTGACGTGCTCAACTACTATCATTTGCATATCTCTCAGTTGCACCCACTAGGTGCAGCAAAGATAACCAACTTTGAAGTAAACTGCCGTTTGCTTGCGATCAATCCGACCATTAACCTCTTCCGCGCATTTTACCACACATCGTGGTCGAATGGGTGGGTAACTTTTTCGAAGGGCGCGGGGCGCTATCAATGTTACACCAAGAAGGTGGATGCCCTCAGGGATTGGAGAGAAAATTTTTTCTGGATAGATGATAGGGTTTTTACATCACTTTCTGAGTTCTATACTCAAGGGTCACTTCCAAGGGATGAGCGCCCAGATCCCGATACGTACAGCGAGGAGGATGCGGAGACCATTAACGCGAACCGCATCCCTATCGTTCCGTACCCTGAGGAGTTTTTAGTCCACATGGGGCTTAGTCGTAACTATTTCCTCAGTGGTGGAGAAGTGCCAATCTTTTTGGATGGGAACGGCCGGGGTGGGTGCTTATCCTTTCTTTGTCATCGTATAATGTAAGCGCCCTTGTAATTTGTTTTTTAGCAACTAACTTGTTTTTGTTTGTTCATGCATTGCGCAGAGATGGACTTGTTCTCGGTGGTGAAGCTGGCAAAGCCCACACAGGTGACTGTGGGTGTGCGCCCCCTGAGGGAGGGTGAGTTGCCCGTCTTGGAGGCAACAGCCGGACGCCTTTTGGAGTTTGCGCAGGGGGGAGGCTTCTGATGCTTCACACCCCATTGTGAATGCTACTCCTGTGCAAACCGTTCCTGCGCAGGAAGTGGCAGTTTCAGAACCCGAGCGCACGGAGTCGTCTGGTAGTGTCAGCGTCGTCAAAGTTGACACTGACTCAGAAGAGGAGCGCCAAGTCGCAAAGC
Organism: Artemisia annua; assembly: GCA_014162995.1. Classification (NCBI taxonomy): domain Eukaryota; kingdom Viridiplantae; phylum Streptophyta; class Magnoliopsida; order Asterales; family Asteraceae; genus Artemisia; species Artemisia annua. Next base: position 120,672 of record LBNU01023173.1, read on the forward strand.
GCAAGGCTGCCGAGGATGCTGGTGAGGGGACTTCTAAGCGCAGACGTCGTGCTGTTGTTGCAGACGAGTCTACGGAAGAAGAGGCATCAGATTCTATGGATGCGTAGAATGTCATTGAGACTTCTCCCCCTAAGTAAGTGTTTATTCTTGTTGAACGTTTATCTTATTTCCTTCCTCTTTGTTTCGCTGTCTAACATCTTTTTTCCTCTTTTCTGTAGGAATGATGCTGTGGGGGATGACACAGTGTCTGTGAATGAGCAATCACAGACTACTCCTCGTCCCTTGGAGGAGCCAGCGGGGACGAGTGGAGAGGTGTCTGCGCCACTTCTGATGGAGGAGTTGGCTGCTTCTGCTGGTCGCCAGGCTGAGCTAGTTACTCAGCTCAAGGCACTGTATGCCGTTGAGCGCAGCGGCCTGGTGCGTAAGGATGAAGAGATTGCCCAGCTGAGAGCGCAGTTAACTGCTGCGCAGGCAGATGTAGAATCTACTACTGCCTATGCCAGGAAGATTGCTGACGAGAAGCTGGGTGTAATGGTGGAGTTGGAGCGTGAGCGCGCTGCTGCAAGTCAGCACAGAGTAAACTCCATGTGGGGGTTGAGGTATTTGGAGCAAAACAGAAGCAAACATTTCGCTCAACTTGATGAGTTCCGCAAGCATGTGGAGGCGGCTCTGAGGGCGCAGGAGGGCAAGCTGCGCAAGTTGAGTATTGAGTATGATGAGGAATTGTATCCTCATCTTATGTCTGCTGTTGCTGAGCGCAGGTATTCACCTTTCTGTTTTTCCTTATGTTAAATTCCTTTATGTTTTCTAATATGTACATTGTTTGTACCTATAGGTGGTTGATTAGCCATGGGCTACGTTTGGCTGCCTTATGCACTCTGGAATCCCCAGAGGTTGTGGGAGCCTTTGGAAAGGTTGTGGAGTGCGCTGTGGCCCGTGGCAAGGCGCAAGCTGTGGAGGAGCTAGATAGGAGCAAGTTGTTGACGGTGCCGCTCGCAGAGGTGCCTGGGTACAAGGCTGACTCATATGATGAGCTCGTGGACGCCATGGAGAAATTGAAGCTGTTGGAGCTTCCTCATATCGGGCGGTTGGAGCGTGACCAGGACCAGCCGATCAAAGTAATTATGGAGGGGTTGGTCCTTGGGAGGCATCTCTTGGATAATGCTGAAGAGCAGCCTGATTATTTTCTGAGGCCGGATGAGTCACAGCTGCACGTGCCCATATTCACACGTCCGCGAGACATTCTCAACCCCTTCGCCATTGATAAAGAAGTCCCGTTGAAGGAGTGTTTAGAAGCTCATTTAACCAGGGCTGCCCAGAAAAGGGGTGTAAAGGGGAAGGCTATACTCTGTGGTGTTGGTGCGGCCCATCTTCCCCGATCCGATGGGATTCCCGTTAGCGTGCCAACGGTATCTCAGGAGGATAGTAGCCTTTTGAATAGGCTGAGTAGGGTTGGGGAATTGTCATCCACAGCTAACAGCTCCGGTCATAGACGCGCTCATAGCGCTTAGGGATCATCATCTTTTGTAAACTCATGGTTTAGTCTGCATCTTTTGTGTTTAGGTTGTTTGTCTTCCCAATAGTCACAATTACACCATGTTTGGACAAATGTGTATTAAGTTTGTAACTTAATAAGTGTATATGAATAAGAATCCATGAGTTGAAATAGATAATCTATTGTATTTGTGTTTGAACTTGTTGTTCTGCGTGAAATTTTGAGCACAGTTTGTACATAACTCCTGTGTCTTTAAGACATCTTTGGGTATCCAAGCGTGTTCAGAAAATCATTTATAGATTTTTCATAGTAAGGGCCATATTCGTGTATGGAATTTTCTAACTTAGTGAAAAGAAAGAGATCATAGTCATCTATGTATTTTTATAAGTTTACTTGTCGTATTATACTTAAAGGAATCAAGAGTCTTGATTTCCTAAGTTGTTAAACGCGCACAGTGTGCCCTATTGTGCATCCATCGTGGGATTGCGCAAGGAACTTGCGCCAACGTCTTGAGCGCAAGGTGTTTAACAAGGATTCGTAATCCAAAGTTGATGGGTTTGCAACCCTCTTACTCAACGAGTTGTTTAGTAGGTTAACTCATCCTTTTTACCAACGTGGGTATTAATTAGTGCATGCACGCCATGTAGGCTAAAGGTAACGTGACCAACACATTGAAATATAAACAGTATTTAAATAACAATGTAAAGAAATTTTGTCGCGGAGTTAGCTAGAAACCGCGAATGTTTTATTAATACTTGCAAGTTTGTAAAAGAAAATACTTATCTAGATAAGACTCAAAAAAAAAATTTACATGGATCTTTATTGGGGCACTTTCTAAAGTGCTTGAGTGTCCATGCTGGGCCGTAGCCTATTCTAAAGATAGCATCGCTTAAGGTTGCGAACGTTCCACGTTCGTTGTAGCTCGTGTCCATCTTTATCGCGTAGCTTGTACGCTCCCTTTCCAAGTGCTTCAATGACCTCGTAAGGTCCTTCCCACTTTGGTCCTAGCTTTCCAGTGTCTTCTGCGCGGCTTGAGTCGTTTTCGCGGTATACGAAGTCACCTGGTCTGAATGAAGTGCTGCGCACTTTGGCATCGTAGTACCCTTTCATTCTTGACTTGGCTTTTTCTTCGCGTATTGCTGCGCGTTCACGTCGCTCTTCCAATAGATCTAAGTCTATACGCCGCTCATCATCATTGGTAGCAGAATTAACTTCCGCAGTACGGATAGTTGGCATTCCAATTTCAGCTGGTATGACAGCTTCTGTTCCATAGACCAAAGAGAAGGGAGTGTCTCCGTTGCTAACCTTGATAGTAGTTCGGTGCGCCCAGAGAACATGTGACAGTTCTTCTACCCATCTTCCTTTGTGTCTGTCCAGACGCGCTTTGATTCCTTCGCCCAGGCTTCTATTCGCGCGTTCAACCAGACCATTTGTTTGTGGGTGAGTTACTGACGCGAAGTGTTGCTTGATGTTCAGCTGTTCGCACCAATCTTTGAACGGATTGTCACGGAATTGTTTTCCGTTATCTGAGATGATTTCACCAGGTAGTCCAAAGCAACATACGATGTTATCCCATACGAATCGCTTGACTTGGTTGCCCGTGATTGTAGCCACTGCTTTTGCTTCAATCCACTTGGTGAAGTAATCTATTGCCACAATGAGGAATTTCAATCCACCCGCGGCAACAGGGAATGGTCCAGCGATGTCTATTCCCCATTTGTAAAATGGCCATGGTGATGTGATCGGTGTTAATTCATGCTGTGGACGGCGCGGGATAGTTCTGTGAACTTGGCAGTCGCTGCATTTGCGTACCAAGTCTCGTGCATCTCGGTGCATAGTGGGCCAGTAATATCCTGACCTTAGCGCTCGCGCCACAACAGACCGTGATCCCGAGTGCATACTGCATGAACCAGCGTGGATCTCTCGAAGTACGTAATCTGCCTGAAGGGGTCCCACACACCGAATCCATGGTTGTAAGAATGAGCGCCTGTATAAGACGCCATCTCTAAGCTCGAATCGCTGCGTTGTGCGCCGTATTCATCGAGCTTCTTTCTGTTCTTGGGGTAATATACCCTTGCTGATGAAGTCCACAATAGGGGTCATCCATGTAGGGCCTTCTTCTTCTATAACTGTGGATACTTCCATCTCGGAGATTGACTTGTCTTTTAGGATTTCGACCAATACTTGTTTTGACAGATGTGCGAAACTTGTAGACGCAATTTTGCTCAATGCGTCTGCTTTCTTGTTCTCCCCTCTGGGGACTTGTGTTATTGTGAATCTGTCAAATCCTTGGATTAAGGATTTTGTTTTTTCAAGGTATTGGATCATATTTTCCTCCTTAGCCTCGTATTCTCCGGACACTTGATTGGGCACTAAACGGGAGTCTACGTTTGCTTCTAGGTTGCGTACACCCATTCGTGTTGCGATTCATAGTCCAGCGATTAGGGCTTCGTATTCTACCTCGTTGTTCGTGGCAGTGAATTCAAAACGCAAGGCATATGTAAATTCCATTCCTTCTGGATTGGTAAGAATGAGCCTTGCGCCTGAGCCATCTACACATGAGGATCCGTCCGTAAACAGGATCCATGGTTCTTGTAGTTCCACCTTGGGTGGTTCAGTTACATCCTCGCTTTCTGGCTTTTCGATGATAAAGTCCGCGAGTATTTGTCCTTTGACTGCGGTGCGTGGTCTGTAGGAGATGTTATGTTCTCCTAGTAGTACACTCCACTTCTGCAATCGGCCTGACGCGTCTGGTTTGGAGATGACTTGCTTTATGGGTTGGTCGGTGATCACCACTATGGGGTGCGCCTGAAAGTATCTGCGCAATCTCTTGGCTGCGAATACCAATGCCACCACTATGGGGTGCGCCTGAAAGTATCTGCCCAATTGGCAAAGGATTAAGAGAAATTAATGAAGACAAAATTTCCTTTTAAATTAAAAATTAAATTTAATGAATATTTATTAATCTTTAAAATTACCGTAATTAATCATCATTTTGATATTAATTAACTTCAACATTCCTTATATAGAGAGCTAAACAAATGCACGAGCATAGATTAGCAAAATCCTTAAAATAACAATTAATTAATATGAATATAAAATAAAAATTAAACTTTGTTAAATTACAACTTATATATATTTAAGTTAAATTGTGGGCAATTTTATATATATCCTTGCAAATTTCAAAAATTGCATATATGTCCTTTCGATGCATTAAATGCATTGTACTTTATGCATCAAAAACTAGTAAAAAGGATATATATGAAATTTTTGATATTTACAAGGACATACATGAAATTATGCCTAAATTGTATAACTACTTTACATATGAGAAGATATTATTTAAGGTGGTTTATGCATTATTTAGTTGGTATTGTTTAGCAAACTTATAATAATAGAGTTACATTATATTTTGGAAGTATTTTGCTAAAACAATTTTAATGAAAAAATAATCGGGTGTCAGGTTGTTTTATTTTGATTAGGGATGAGCAAAGAACCGGACCAAGAACCAGGCTGGAACCAAGAAGAACCGAATAAGAACCAGAACCAAAGGTCCGGTTCCGGTTCTTGAATTTGAGATTTTTCGGTTCTTTGGTCGGTTCGGTTCGGTTCCACCGGTTCTTGATTCCGGAACCAAATACCCAATAATATATAAAAACATGTAGTTTTTTCACTTCTCATATTCGAAGTCTCAAATCATACGTATCAATGCCATAAAAAAGCCTATTAGCTTTACTTTCAGAAAAATCAAGTCAAATACTCTAATCCTTGATCTTTATTCATTGAAACATCAATAAATCAATAATTAATCTAAACCTAATAACATATCAAGATCATTCAACATTCAAAACTCACATAAACAACCATCGTCAACCCTGGCATCCGAAGCGGCATTTAGTACGGGTAGACATGTACTAGACCCTTATAGAACTCGCTTGTCGACGGCGATTGTGGAAGCTTTGATTTGCGCCCAAGATTGGGTGAGAAAGTCGAGAATGCAAATTAATTGGGATGATGTTGAAGATCTTATTAAAGACGATGAGAATGTAAAGGATATAGAAGAACAATTAGAGAAACTAACCGGAATAGACAAAGAGAAACAAACTATGAAATTATTAACAGTCTTAGTTATTTTGTTGGACAAAGTTTTAAGTTATTTTATTTTATTTTCCGGATTGTTATGGATTATTGTTTTGTTAAAATGTAAACAAGTCAAACTATAAAATGATTTTTATTTGAGTTTACGCTTTAGTTGTTAATTGTTATTGGTTTACACATAAATGATTGCAAATGCTTAAAAGTTGTGTTTTTTATTGGCTTAATTCATTAGTGCATTAGGTTATTTTTTTTCTTCAGAAAAGCGGTTCTTATCCGGGTAGACCCGAAGAACCGGAACCTGAACCGGAACCAAAAACTATATTCGGTTCGGTTCTCGGTTTCCACTTTTCACAAAATTCAGTTCTCGCTTCCACCGGTTCCGGTTCCAGACCCATGCTCATCGCTAATTTTGATACGTGTCAAAATTTTGCATATTTATTAGCCAACTGAGACAAAAAAAAATATAATAATAATAATAATAACAATAATAATAATAACAATAATAATAACAACAATAACAATAATAAAATTATAATAACAAATAAAAACTAATAATAAAAAATAACAATAAAAATATGCTTCTTCTTTCTTATTTCTGGAAGGTTTGTTATGCGCTTAACCGACACAATAGTAATGTTCGACAAGCAATATTTGCTCTAAAGACCATATATCATAAGCGAAATATGAATATAAAAGATTTGTGATAATTGTCCAGCCAATAAACCCTTGAAACCATTCTTTGAAATTATAAAATTATAGTTTGTTAATTTAGTAGTGGCAGAGCCAGGAACTGTAATTAAGGGGGCATTGAGCAACGAAACACCTTAAATAAAACGAGTCGGGTCAGGTTTGATTAAAGGCAAACAAAAGATTACTCTAATTAATTAGGACTATTTCGAACCAAATTTCAACCGTCAACTTACAATAAACCATCTTAGGATGGGTATTAATGCGGTCGCGATGTGTCGTTGCGGTCTAGCAGTATTAATCCCTACTCAAGTTTTAAATTTATATTTAGCCGACTTATCAATAACACACACACCTAACGAGCAGTGTACCCGGTCAGTATGAATATAATGGTAAGTAGAGTGTCGATCACTAAGAGTGAAACGTATTATCTAGTTAACCTAATCAGTATTTTAATATCTTAAGTTAGTTTTACAGCCTAATATAACCAAAGGGGTTCAGCCTGAGAGACCGGCACAGATTGGTTGTATTAAATAGTAAATTAGACTAATGAGCACGAATCAGCGAATAGCAAACACGTACACAGATAGATAGTTAGAAGCAGAAGAAAGCCTGTCCTGATAGTTAAGTAGCTTGTCACTTGTTTTATTGCTAGTTCTATATGAAGTGTATATAATTAAACCTTTCTCGTTGGATCCTTATATCGACGAGTAAACCCTTAATGATTACTTATGATTATCCTATTTATCTAAATACATCAGCTAAATAGGCGAGGAACAGGTATGGTAGCCCAGAAGACTCAGCTAAACACAGAGGTAATCAATGCACTAATATAATTCACCAAAGACATCATCATATAGACTTTACTGATGGGAAAGCAATATTAAGGGGTGCGGTCTGGTGGCCGATTTCAGCCCATCAATCCTAATGAATTAAAGTGTACTATTACAATAAAACAAAACTACTTAATAAATTAAATACATGAGGGACCTTCTTACAGCTCTAATATCTTCGATTTGGGTGTGTCTTGTGATACTTCTTCGACTGAGTTCGTGTCCTTAGGGTTATGGTGCACACAAAATTCGTCTAGGTCTTGGGGTATTTATAGTTTCTGTCAGAGGGTTCGATGCGGCGCATTGACTTAACTTCGCGTGGAGTCCAAGATTAAAGTATTCTGGAATATTCGTACACCGTCTTCAGATGCGGGTTAACTTGAATCTTTATGCGGCGCATGTCCTTTAGTGTCTTGGATTGTGATGTGTTTCAAAAGCTTTATATTTATTAGACTAATTTTACCGATTTCCTTATTACTCAAAACACACGGGTAAAAGTATAACCCTCGTTTATAGTAAAGAGTTTTGGTAGGACCAGGTCATTCCACAGGGACTGAGGTTTGCTCTTATGTATCAATTAACTAATCAAGATAATTTAGAAGACTTATGCAGTTTGTTATTAACTTCAGATATGAGACATATATGATTACTTGGATAGTTCCTATAACTTAGTGATGACATATGATAATGATCTCAATGATTCTTAACAAATGATAAGTTGTTTTCGTCAAAATAATGTTTCATCAGTTTATATTTGTGATTCAAGATTTATGTCTGCTAGCACTTGAACAAGTTGAAGTACTAGTTGCAATAATTAAAACCTTTATTGTTTATTTCAATACAAAAGCGATTTCTCCTTCACTTGGTCAACATACATAGACATATGTTGAGAATCATAAAATACTAGCCAAATCTTTCGACCCTTTTTAAGTAGTAATTATAATCAAAGAGATAAACAATTGTTATAAGTTTAAGGTACAACAAGGTTGCAACATAAACAAGAAATCAACAGGAGATCATAACCATAACCAAACACTTTATTATATTAACATATCCAAGCAACCATAAGGAGTTTAGCCTAACATAGCTTTAGTAATCATGCTTACAGTGATAATAGTGTACGAAATAATCAACATACTTTCTGAATTGTTGTAATGAAGAAGCTACCGTCACTAGCGATCACCACAATTAATATCGAGACAGTATTACAACGCTTTTTAGAACTTTGACTTAATTTCTATCACCCCAATGATTGGAATGCGAGATGGATGTTATTAGAGCTTTGTTGGTTGTTGGGAAGAGTGTTGGTTGTGAAAATGAGGCGAAATGAGGCTCTATTTATAGGCAGAGGTTGACTGGCCAGGCACTGAAGTACGCCGCAGATGAACAAAAGATCGGCGTGCTTCCCATGGAATGTCGGCGCACTTAGTGACAACAACAGCAACTTTCAAGAGTTTTCTTGGCCCAAAGGGTCATTAATAGAGGCTGAAGGTCGGCGTGTGATGAGACGAAAAGTGTTACGGTTTTAAGGGGTCATTTAAGCCTTAATTCGAGTAAATGTGATCAAATAATGCCCTAAATCGTTCCTTTTGTCATTTTAGGTACTTTTGAGAAGAATTTTGGAAAACATGCATATTTGGACGTTTTGGAGCATAAAAGTGAAGAAAACGACAAAGTCTCAAAAGAGGAAGAATTTACACCTGACGGCGTCAGAGTCACAAGGTGACGCCGTCAGCAAACGTTGACAAAAGAGTGGAAACTAATTTACATATGACGGGCCAGAAAGAATTTGGACATTTACACCTGACGGCGTCAGGTGTTAATAATGTAGGCCGTCAGGTTATAAGTTAAAGAGTGACGGTCCAGAAGTATTTACAAGGTGACGGCGTCCGAAGTGGATCTAGGCCATCCGAGAACCCTAGTGGCGGCGAGCTGACGGCGTCAGGACCTATAACCTGACGCCGTCAGAATGTAAATTCTATATATACTTTTCTATTTTTCCTTCATTAGTGTGGAACTTTTAAGGGATAAACCCTAGACGATTTTAGCAGCCTTTTTCAAGGTTTTTCACCTTGAGATCTTCCATGTTACATTGAAGATAAGTAATCAATTAATCATTCAATATGTCTATGTGTTGTTTGATTTTATCTTTTTCTTGTCTTTT
>LBNU01023173.1:131725-172040 GCA_014162995.1 Artemisia annua
AAATTCGTCCTTGAGGGTGGAGGCTCGATTTGCACACCTAGAACCAAGCCAAAGTGGTCTTATTTATAGTAGAAATCAAGCCTTAGCCTCCAAGCAAGTTTCTTGGGCACAAAGTGTCATAAAATGGCAGTAAATGGAGTTATTATGGAGACATGATCGGACTTGGGACTTAAAGACACTTAAATAAGCATTAAAAATGACTTGGGGAGGTCAGAATCATCCAGCCGAATCGGTTGGGCTCCAACCCGATCGGCTTGAAGATGACCAAAAGCACCAACCGAATCGGTTGGGCTCCAACCGATCGGTTGGATGCATTTTGGCAGAAAATGGTAAACTTGAAAGTTGTAGATCTTTCTCTTAGATTTCCGTGGCCGCTTGAATCACCTAAATTGGAGTTCGTATGCTCAACTTATGGCCAAAATGGTGAAGGTGTGTCGGGAATAACGAGTCTTCCAATAATTCTTCGTTTGAGCTTCTTTTCTTCATTTCACTTCTCATTTTCCTTCTTGTACTTTATTCTTGAGTCTTTGGAGTGACAACTTCATGAATTTAATCTTCTCGAATATATTCCAAGAGACTTTCATTTGTCGGGAATTCTTCGTACATGCATAAATCTTCGTTTATTGATCGTTTTTACGTCTTTTTCTGCATTTTCCTTACTTTGAGCTTCCATGAACGTAAAACACGAATTATGCTCAATTAAGTACCATAAGTTCATAAAAGTGACCATAAAATCCACAATAACGCGATTAAAACATGTTAATTTTGAGCGCTATCAGGTTGTAAGTCTCTTGAGATCCCTCGAGAGGTAAAACCTGTTGTAAGGTCACAAAACCACGCATCAACGTGCTTGGCATATGAAACCGGCGTACTTTGCTTGTCTTGACTTAAGTTATATTGATTTATTCTTGTCCCCATAATCGGCGCTTTTGAGATGAAAGTGCGGCGCTCTTTTAGACTGGAATAGGATTTATCATAAATTTATCTCGAGTTTGCACACTTTGTCTTTAACTAATGAAGTTCTTTGTAAAGAGGACCTGCAACATATTTTCATGCAATTAAGTATCGAAAGTCCTTATAAATCATATAGAAACTAACAAATAACGCTATGTAAAATATGTATAATTCGAGCGTTATCAAATCCCTCCACACTTAGCTATTGCTTGCCCCCAAGCAATGTAAGCGACAAAATAGATTAAAGCATTTTGAAAGATAAATTCATGAAGGAATATTATTTGTTAGAGACAAAGACATTTCATATATGGCATCGACACACACTAGATCACCTCACATAGGATTTATTAAAGTTCACACAATTTCGCTTAGTAGGGTGATTGTATGAGAACACTCAATTTGCACAGACATAAATCAAAAAAACTACCATAGGCTTGTACAAGATACGTAAACCCTACCGTTGCGGCGTGAGCACCAGACAAATATATCAAAAGAAGGCAAAATAAGGCTTATTTTGTTTCAGGTATAAGGAGTAATTCGTTTTTTTTTTTTTTNTACATATTTTTTCTTTTTACCTTTATTCATCATCATTTTTTTTATTTATTTAACTAGCGGCTAGCAAATAGAAGGAGAACATCAAAATTGCTTCAGTATACTTTATTTATTTTCGTCTGATTATAAGTAGTGATTTGTGTTTTTGGGATAAGGGTAAGGTTGATTTTGGTGGGTATTTTGCCTTTTCGTCATCTATATTCGTCTATAAATTAACCTCACTGTGATTTAGTAACGATATACATGCACAAGTTCTAGAGTTAAAATGAATTACCGGCACACTCATATATAAAGCAGGAAGTGCAAAAATGCTAGACACTTCATATAAAGGCTAAGAATATTCTCACAAATTAATGGGGTTGAATCTTGTTCTAGATGTGTATTGATATGCCTTGCATTTTTTTTTATCAAATTCTAATATATTACCTAAAGTTTTGAAAAATTCATAGAGCAAGCAATAATGTGGAATACGCTCGACTTATCCTATTTGTCTTCCTCCACACTTAAGTTGAGCATTGTCCTCAATGTGAAAAACTGAAAAAAAAAAATAAAAAAAAATAGGATAATCGAGAAAAAGATCAAAACTTCCCGGGGCTATCGTCGGAAGTAGACTTAGTAGTCTTGCTAGTCAGCATCCATATCTTTTCATAAAACCTGCAAAAAGAAATAAAACACACAAAAAAAATTTTGGTTTTTTGGTTTTTTTTTGGTACCAAAAGGCTATAAAGCCTACACACTTAAATAGTAAACACGGGTTGCCTCCCGAGAAGCGCTTGTTTTTCACGGAGTCTTAAGCTAGACTCACAATTCCGTATTTGTCTTAAGTTTTAGGGAAGAAGGGAGATAGTTCCGCCCTTCTATCTTGTAACTTTCTTCTTCGTGTTATAATTTAAGTCTGTGGCAATTTTCAATGAAAGTTTTATCATCTTTTCCATATAATTCCACATATCCGGATGGATATTGGTGTTTTACCATGTATGGTCCAAGCCAACGTGATTTTAGTTTTGGTTGTTTGAATTTATATTTCGAATGGAATAGTAGTACTTTGTCTCCTTTGTTGAATTCTTTACGGATTTTAAGTTTTCGATCATGCCAGATCTTTGTTCTATCTTTGTATAGTATCGAATTTTCATAAGCATGTAAACGGAATTCATCTAACTCATGTATTTGAAACATACGTTTTTCTCCAGCGGCTATTAAGTCAGTATTACAATTTTTAAGTGCCTAATATGCACGATGTTCAATTTCTAGAGGTAAATGACAAGCTTTTCCATATATTAATTTATAAGGTGTTGTTCCCGTAGGTGTTTTGTATGCTGTGCGGAAAGCCCACAGAGCGTCATCTAACTTTTTAGACCATATAGCAGGGTTGTCTATTACAGTTTTTTCAAGAATTCTTTTTAGGGCTCTGTTTGTTTTCTACTTGACCGCTAGTTTGAGGGTGATATGATGTCGAAAAACGATGGTTTACACCATACTTCTTCATTGCTTTTTCCTTCATTTGATTACAAAAATGTGTTCCTCTATCGCTTATTAAATCTTTTGGAATTCCAAAACGGCAAAAGAGTTTTTTAAGAAATGTTATAACAACTTGTGCATCATTAGTTTGAAGAGCTTGAGCTTCTGCCCATTTTGAGACATAATCAATAGCTACCAGTATGTATTCGAACTTATGGGATTTCGGAAAAGGTCCCATGAAATCTATTCCCCATATGTCAAATATCTCACATACTTGTATGTATTTTAGAGGCATTTCATCACGTTTTGATATATTTCCAATTTTTTGACATGCATCGCATAGTTTCACTAAGGTTTGAGCTTCTTTAAATATTGTTGGCCAATAAAAACCAGATTCTAGGACTTTTCTAGCTGTAAATGATGGTCCATAATGGCCTCCAGTTAGTCCATGATGACATGCATCCAGAATTGATCGGGTTTCAGATCCTGCCACACATCTTCTTATAATCCCATCAGGACATATCTTAAAAAAGATGTGGCTCTTCCCAAAGAAAGTTTTTAATATCTGAAAAGAATTTTTCTTTTGTTGGTATGTCATGTTTTTAGGTAGAATTTTTCCAGCTAAGTAATTTGCAAAATCAGCAAACCAAGGTTGTTTATCAGTATTTATTTTCATTAGAATTTATACTGGAAATTAGTCGTTTATTTCAAATTCTTCCTCATTACCATCTTGTTTTTCTATTCTAGATAGGTGATCTGCTGCAACATTATCAACACCTTTTTTATCTTTTATTTAATATCAAATTCTTGCAATAGTAAAACCCATCGTATAAGACGAGGTTTGGCATCAAGTTTTTTAAAAAGATATTTTAAGGCTGAGTGATCTGTGAAAACGGTTGTCTTAGAGAGAACGAGATATGATCTGAATTTATCAAATGCAAATACAACAGCCATAAGTTCTTTTTCTGTTATTGTATAGTTTTGTTGAGCGGCATTTAGTGTTCTACTAGCGAAGTAGATTGGATGAAAATGTTTTTCTTTTCTTTGGCCAAGTACTGCTCCAACAACACTTTCACTTGCATCACACATTATCTCAAATGGAAGATTCCAATCTGGACTTGCTATTATAGGTGTGCATGTGAGTTTCTCTTTTAATGTTTCAAATGCTTTAGTACATTCTTCATCGAATTCGAATGGGACATCTTTTTCAAGTAATTTTGTTAGAGGTTTAGTTATTTTAGAGAAATCTTTTATAAATCTTCGGTAAAAACCGGCATGTCCAAGAAAACTTCTAATGCCTTTGATATTAGTAGGTGGTGGTAATTTTGCTATTACTTCGATTTTTGCTTTGTCAACTTCTAATCCTGCTCCTGATACTTTATGTCCGAGTAATATTCCTTCTTTAACCATGAAGTGACATTTTTCCCAATTAAGGACCAAATTAGCTTCTTCACATCTTTTAAGCATTTTATTCAGGTTTATCAAACAACTTTTAAATGAATTTCCGAAAACAGAAAAGTCATCTATGAAAACTTCCATAGATTCTTCGATCATATCATGGAATATTGCAATCATGCATCTTTGAAATGTAGCAGGTGCATTACATAAGCCAAAAGGCATACGTCTATTAGCATATGTTCCAAAGGGACATGTGAATGTTGTTTTTTCTTGATCGAGTGGATCAATTGGAATTTGAAAGTATCCAGAAAAACTATCGAGAAAACAAAAGTATTCGTTTCCTGCCACTCTTTCCAACATTTGATCCATAAATGGTGGGGAAAATGATCTTTGGCCGTAGCCTCATTGAGTTTACGATAGTCAATACAAACTCTCCATCCAGTGATTGTTTTGGTGGGAACTAATTCGTCATTTTCATTTATGACCACGGTAATACCACCTTTCTTTGGTACACAATAAATTGGGCTTCCCCAGGGACTATCAGCTACAGGATAAATAATTCCGGCATCTAGGAGTTTTATTATTTCCTTTTTTACTACTTCTTGCATATTAGGATTTAATCTTCTTTGTTTTTGAACAACTGGTTTTTTATCATCCAACATTTGAATTTTATGTTTGTAGAATGAAGGACAAATTCCAGGAATGTCTGAAGTTTTCCAAGCAAAGGCTCGTTTATGATTTTTAAGAACTGTGAGTAGATCAGCTTTATTCTTTTCTGAGAGTTCGGAAGATATTATAACTGGAAGCAAAGATGTGCCTTCGAGAAAAGCATACTCGAGATGTTTAGGAAGTGGTTTGAGTTCGAGGTCAGTGGGTGGTTCTTCAATAGATTTCTTTGTCTTGTATTTCGAATTGAAATTTATTTGTTTGAAAATGATTTCTTATTCATCATCGGTTTCAATCTCTTCGTTCATGGCAACAAATTCTTCAAACTCAGCATAGAGTTTTTCTTCGAGAATTGTTCCTTCAATTGAGTGAAGAATATCTACTCCTTCGTTTAGGAGATTATCAAAATCTTCCTTGAGAATTTCGTCAATTACGTCTATGCTAAAATATGTGTCATCATTAGAGTAGGAATGTTTCATGGCTGAATCAATCGAAAAAGATAATCTTTCATCACCAATTCCTAAATTTAGTTTTCTTTGTTTAACTTTTATTATTGCGTCAGCTGTGTGTAAGAACGGTCTTCCTAGAATTAGAGGAACTTTACTGTCTTCTTCCATTTCTAGAATAACGAAGTCAACAGGAAAGGTGAATTTACCAACTTCGACCAGTATATTTTCTGCTATTCCAACTGGGTATTGAAAAGATCGATATGCAAGTCGAACTCTCATTTTTGCAGGTTTGAGGGTTTCCAGAGAAATTTTTGCATAGAGAGAATATGGCATGAGATTTATACTTGCGCCAAGATCAGCTAGAGCATTACAAGAGAATGTTTTACCAAAATTACACGGAATTAGAAAACTTCCGGGATCTCCTAATTTTGGCGGAACTTTGTTTTGGATTATTGCTGAAGATTCATTGCTTAGAAAGGCTGCGGATATTTGTTCTATTTTGTTCTTGTTACTAACAAGTTCTTTCTGAAATTTACCATAGTTTGGCATTCTGGCAATAACATCTATTAATGGAACGTTGATTCGAACAACTCGAATCATGTCTAGGAACTTCCCATATTGAGCTTCCATTTTCTCTTTTCTAAGACGCTGTGGGTATGTTATCTTTGGTTTTTATGGTTTTAGAACAGGTGTTTCAGGTATTTCTTTCGTTTTAGTCCTTTTCTGAGGTGACAGTTCATCCTCTTCTTCACTATCAATTTCAAAAGTAGGTTGTGTTTGACTAGGATNGGGGGTGTGGTTCATATGAGATACCATGTCTGGTTGTTATAGCATTTACATGTTCATGACGAGCTGGTGGTGGTTGATAGGGTTTAGGGTTATTGTTTCTTAGATTAGGAGTAGTATTACTGGGAAGGGATCCTGGTGGTCTATTAGATTGTTTTTCAGCAAGTCTGTCGAATTTTTCTTCTAGATTTTGAATAGAGGCTTGGTGGTTTCTTGTTGTGGAATCAAGTCTATCTTTGAGATCATTGAACATGTTTTTAACGTATGTGTTTGTTGATTGTTGTGACTTAATGAATTCACTTAGTTCTTTTTGGATATCAGGTTTTTCTTCAGAATATGGTCTAGGTTGATCACGGTTATAATCTGGTCTATCATTAGAACGCCATTTATCGTTATCTCGGCCACGATAATCATTGTAGAAACGAGACCGTCTAAATGTTTGCATGAATTTTGCTTCTTCTTCTCGAGACGTAGGTGTGTCATCATCATTGCAATTTGCGGTTGAATGATTTCCACCACAATTGTTGTAAGATTCCCTTTTCTCTTTCATTTCCTTATACTGGGCATCCATTTTTATGGCCATGGCATCCATTCGAGCCATTATTTTGTCAGTATCAAAAACACTACTGCCTTCATTGGCGAAAGCAACATTTTTTCGAAGAGCGGATTTGGTTCTTGGTTTTTAGCCCAATCATGTTTGAGTAAGACTTTGTCTTCAAGTAATTGATAGGCTTGATTTGGTGTTTTGTACAGGAAAATTCCTCCTGCAGCAGCGTTTAAGGCTTCTTGAGTACTCTCGTCAAGTCCATGGTAAAAGATTTTAATTATATTCCCTTTACTTAGACCATGTCCATGACAATTCCTGAGCATTTCTTTCATTCGTAACCATGATTCGGTTAAGGTTTCTCGGTCTTGTTGAGAAAAGGCACGAATTTCATCGAGAAGTCGGTCAAATAAGGCTGGAGGAAAGAATCTACTTATAAAAGCGGTACGAAGTTCGTCCCATGATGATATGGTTCCTTCATCGAGTTCATCTGACCAAGTTTTTGCTTCACCAGTTAGGGATAATGGAAACATCATAAGCCGGACGACTTCATTTTCAGTTTCTCCGTATCTGAACATTCACAAATTCCAAGGAATTCGTGAATGTGCTTGTGTGGATCAGTTTTTGTTCTTCCATCGAATTGATTTCCTTTAACAAGGGTAAGATGGTTTCCTTTGATGGCAAACTCATTAGCAGTGTTGGATAAAGTGATTGCGGGACCAGGAGTAGGAGCAACTATTCATTTATTTGCCCATATGGGTTCATTGTCAGCTCCGTCCATTGGATCGTGGAGGTTTATAAATTTGATAAAGAATCGATAAAGAGAGAGATCGTCAACAGATGGGATAATTTCTTTTGAAATTTCTGGTCTTTTGTCTTTTTGTGATATAGGAACTTTTTTGTTTTGTCTACTTNGAAAACACTACTGCCTTCATTGGCGAAAGCAACATTTTTTCGAAGAGCGGATTTGGTTCTTGGTTTTTAGCCCAATCATGTTTGAGTAAGACTTTGTCTTCAAGTAATTGATAGGCTTGATTTGGTGTTTTGTACAGGAAAATTCCTCCTGCAGCAGCGTTTAAGGCTTCTTGAGTACTCTCGTCAAGTCCATGGTAAAAGATTTTAATTATATTCCCTTTACTTATACCATGTCCATGACAATTCCTGAGCATTTCTTTCATTCGTAACCATGATTCGGTTAAGGTTTCTCGGTCTTGTTGAGAAAAGGCACGAATTTCACCGAGAAGTCGGTCAAATAAGGCTGGAGAAAAGAATCTACTTATAAAAGCGGTACGAAGTTCGTCCCATGATGCTATGGTTCCTTCGTCGAGTTCATCTGACCAAGTTTTTGCTTCACCAGTTAGGGATAATGGAAACATCATAAGCCGGACGGCTTCATTTTTAGTTTCTCCGTATCTGAACATTCACAAATTCCAAGGAATTCGTGAATGTGCGTGTGTGGATCAGTTTTTGTTCTTCCATCGAATTGATTTCCTTTAACAAGGGTAAGATGGTTTCCTTTGATGGCAAACTCATTAGCAGTGTTGGATAAAGTGATTGCGGGACCAGGAGTAGGAGCAACTATTCATTCATTTGCCCATATTGGTTCATTGTCAGCTCCGTCCATTGGATCGTGGAGGTTTATAAATTTGATAAAGAATCAATAAAGAGAGAGATCGTCAACAGATGGGATAATTTCTTTAGAAATTTCTGGTCTTTTGTCTTTTTGTGATATAGGAACTTTTTTGTCTACGTCTTTGATTGATTGTTCTTTCTGGTTCGGATAGAGGACTAATCAGTTCTGAGTTGGCTGATCGTGTGACCATCCAATATTGAATTTATGAAGGTTAGAACAACTTGAATTTTAATTCGGATTAATCTATTTTCAGTTTCTGAGGTAATAAACACGGCGTGTTTAGTGATAAGTGCGGCGTGTTTCTGGGTTGGAGTTTGAATTTCTGGTTTTTAGATTTCCAGAAGAGCGGCGCTTTTGTGAAAAAGTTCGCCGTGATCGTGGTTCAAAAGCGGCGGTTTCAGTTGAACACCGGCGGTTATTTAGGACATAGTGGATAATTTTTGCAGTTTAACACAGAAAGGTAATCTAAATATAACTAAAAACGATTAAACAATTAATAATAGAGCAACCACTAATCCCCGGCAGCGGCGCCAAAAACTTTGATATGTTTCGAAAGCTTTATATTTATTAGAATAATTTTACCGATTTCCTTATTACTCAAAACACACGGGTAAAAGTATAACCCTCGTTTATTGTAATGAGTTTTGGTGAGACCAGGTCGTTCCACAGGGACTGAGGTTTGCTCTTATGTATCAATTAACTAATCAAGATAATTTAGAAGACTTATGCAGTTTGTTATTAACTTCAGATATGAGACAGATATGATTACTTGGATAGTTCCTATAACTTAGTGATGGCATATGATAATGATTTCAATGATTCTTAACAAATGATAAGTTGTTTTCGTCAAAATAACATTTCATCAGTTTATATTTGTGATTCAAGATTTATGTCTGCTAGCACTTGAACAAGTTGAAGTACTAGTTGCCATAATTCAAACCTTTATTGTTTTTTTCAATACAAAAGCGATTTCTCCTTCAATTGGTCAACATACATAGACATATGTTGAGAATCATAAAATACTAGCCAAATCTTTCGACCCTTTTTAAGTAGTAATTATAATCAAAGAGATAAACAATTGTTATAAGTTTTTAAGGTACAGCAAGGTCGCAACATAAACAAGAAATCAACAGGAGATCATAACCATAACCAAACACTTTATTATATTAACATATCTAAGCAACCATAAGGAGTTTAGCCTAACATGGCTTTAGTAATCATGCTTACAGTGATAATATTGTACGAAATAATCAACATAATTTCTGAATTGTTGTAATGAAGAAGCTACCGTCACTAGCGATCACCATAATTAATATCGAGACAATATTACAACGCTTTTTAGAACTTTGACTTAATTTCTATCACCCCAATGATTGGAATGTGAGATGGATGTTATCAGAGCTTTGTTGGTTGTTGGGAAGAGTGTTGGTTGTGAAAATGAGGCGAAATGAGACTCTATATATAGGTAGAGGTTGACTGGCCAGGCACTGAAGTACGCCGCAGATGAACAAAAGATCGGCGTGCTTCCCATGGAATGTCGGCGCACTTAGTGATAACAACGGCGACTTTCCAGAGTTTTCTTGGGCCCAAAGGGTCATTAATAGCGGCTGAAGGTCGGCGAGCTTGACATATGAAATCGGCGTACTTTGCTTGTCTTGACTTAAGTTATATTGATTTATTCTTGTCCCCATAATCGGCGCTTTTGAGATGAAAGTTCGGCGCTCTTTTAGACTGGAATAGGCTTTATCATAGATTTATCTCGAGTTTGCACACTTTATCTTTAACTAATGAAGTTCTTTGTCAAGAGGACCTGCAGCATATTTTCATGCAATTAAGTATCGAAAGTCCTTATTAATCATATAGAAACTAACAAATAATGCTATGTAAAATATGTATAATTCGAGCGTCATTAGATTGTATCTGGTGAGGTCTTGATAGTGATACGCCGTATGCTGAAGTATTATGCAGCGTATCTTGAGTAGAACAAGCTTGATCTTCTTAGTTGACCAAAGTTTCATAAGCGGCGCATGGTAGAATTCCATGCGGCGCATTCTTCAAAGTCAGGCAATGGTCTTCGAATTTATCTATGTATGATATTGCGGCATATCTGTTGATAGAGATACGGCGCAATTTCTGGATTTCAGTAGACTTTTGACATCTTCCTTGTTTTGCTCCATAATTTATCCAAAATCGCCAAGTTTCACCAATTGCTTGTTTTTACCTGAGAATTACTAAAGTAAATAATTAAGTATCGATTCTCATAGATAATGTAATAAAACAAGTCAAATAAATAGGATAAATGATGACAATAATATTTACTTATTTGATGTCATCAAACATCCCCCCACTTTAACTTTACTGGTCCCCAAGTAAACCTTAGATTAAAATTATGAAAATGTATCCTAAAAGGTATTAGGATTTATTTGTATCATTAAGCACATATTCGTTTTATCATAATCACACAACCAAACACTTAACGAAGTAGAAACAAAATAAATTTTCAATATCAAAACAATTCTAAATCGTTTAGTTGCTTAGTTGTGACGAATATTTAATCATAAGCTTAACAAGTATATGCATCTCCCCAACTAAAGCCAAGGAGTAACAAGTCTAAAGCGGTAAATTGGGTTTAGAGGCTTAAGGGTTGTACCTAGCTTCGTTTAAACATTTCCTGCATAAACTTAGTAGATCACTGGCGCGAGTCTTCGACGCTTCAACTAACGGATGGTCACTAATGCACTTCTTGGATCGCTGGCGCGTTATTTGCATAACGGATGGTCACCAAGTCATAGACTAGATCTAGCGCGTTAGTCAATTAATCTAATACTCGGATGGTCACTACCCTATTCATACATTTAATATTTTCACTAATCCATCATTATATCCGGATGCTTGAAAGCTAACAACGAATATAACAATACGGTTGGGTAAGGATAACATTTAGGATATATATTGGTGTAAAATAAAAAGAAACTAACAAATAGATTAAAATCCGAGGTGTGGTTAATTACTTTCCCAACCATCCCATAAATAAGACTCATATCATTGAATAACTCACGTTTTTGACTCATGTAACTCACGCTTTAGGTAGACACGAATTATACTCAATAAAATCTTAAACAAAGAATAAACCTTAGTTGGCGTTCCCATAACGGCCAACTCCCATTCAATCCATAAATATAGTACAACAACAAATAGTGGAGATATCTTCCACTTAATACAAAACTTTACATAAGTTGGTTAAAACAAACTTCCAACTTCTTCTCTTTCATTTTCTTTTTTTTGATTTTTTTTGAACATAAATGTGTAAAATTTCACAACTTTTCTATCACGCTTTTTCCGGATAATTTTTCCATACTTTCATAACTTTCATAAATAATTGTAATAGTGAAAGTAGTAAACATACGAAAAATAAACTAAAAATTATACAATTGTAATTTCACTCCAATTGCATTGTGCAATTTCCTGACCTAACCAAGGATAATGAATTACGCACGCGAACATAGTTAAAGTAAGGAAACACAAGTAACTAACCACGGATTTTAATATACATGGTAGGCTAAGGTGTAAGGGTGTAATAAAACATTATAACAAATGTGTAAGAAACGAAAGGAATGACTCTGAGGGTTTTTCTAGCGGTATCTTACTCTAAAAGTGAGAGTTAACAAAGGGTTTATACGGGGGTTAACTAACCAATGTAGTTAGTTAATATCAAATAACATATAAAGGCTATTTGGGTGTAATCCTAAAAATTTACCAAGTTAGACAAGTCACTCCAATTATATCGATAATATTCATTATGGTGGTCTCAAATAGTATACAAGCCAAGTTCTAAGTTTACAAGTCGCCGACACACTAAAGTTTTTAATTTTTGGAAAAATAAAGTTACGTGTGCGGTTATGTAATTTAGACTTTAACAAAAACATGCTAAAAAAATTTTAAATTTTGATAAATTAAGCACATTTTAAGCATATTTTGAAAAGTTTGGGACAAGTAAGCGTTCTAATTATCCATCCCCCCACTTAAGTTAAACAACATCCTCGTTGTTCGTATTGAAAGTTAAAAACTGGAAAATAAAAGAATTAGAACGTAGAAACTCCCCTGAGATTAGCTCGGTATGATCCTCCATTACACGTTTATGAGTAAAATCTACTTTCTTGTGGATGAGAGACGTTAAGGCTCAATGAATGATGTTTCCACAGAAAGTACAGGAATCTACTATACCACCAAAACTTTAACACACCTGAGTTAAGAAGGTTCAAACTTGCATAATTTATTAGTAGTTAGTAAAAATAAACTTAAAAATAAAAACTGTAAATCATCAGGTCAGTCGATACGCCACATCCTATGGAAGAGGATGCGCCGGATCGAGCCTGGAATTAATACGATTCAGAAAATCAATGCGTCGCATCCTTAAAAAGGGATGCGCCGTATTAAATGAACTGAGAAAATGTTCAAAATAAAATAAAAAATGCAGAAACGTAANATGCATCTCCCCAACTAAAGCCAAGGAGTAACAAGTCTAAAGCGGTAAATTGGGTTTAGAGGCTTAAGGGTTGTACCTAGTTTCGTTTAAACATTTCCTGCATAAACTTAGTAGATCACTGGCGCGAGTCTTCGACGCTTCAACTAACGGATGGTCACTAATGCACTTCTTGGATCGCTGGCGCGTTATTTGCATAACGGATGGTCACCAAGTCATAGACTAGATCTAGCGCGTTAGTCAATTAATCTAATACTCGGATGGTCATTACCCTATTCATACATTTAATATTTTCACTAATCCATCATTATATCCGGATGCTTGAAAGCTAACAACGAATATAACAATACGGTTGGGTAAGGATACCATTTAGGATATAAATTGGTGTAAAATAAAAAGAAACTAACAAATAGATTAAAATCCTAAGTGTGGTTAATTACTTTCCCAACCATCCCATAAATAAGACTCATATCATTGAATAACTCACGTTTTTGACTCATGTAACTCACGCTTTAGGTAGACACGAATTATACTCAATAAAATCTTAAACAAAGAATAAACCTTAGTTGGCGTTCCCATAACGGCCAACTCCCATTCAATCCATAAATATAGTACAACAACAAATAGTGGAGATATCTTCCACTTAATACAAAACTTTACATAAGTTGGTTAAAACAAACTTCCAACTTCTTCTCTTTCATTTTCTTTTTTTTGATTTTTTTTGAACATAAATGTGTAAAATTTCACAACTTTTCTATCACGCTTTTTCCGGATAATTTTTCCATACTTTTCATAACTTTCATAAATAATTGTAATAGTGAAAGTAGTAAACATACGAAAAATAAACTAGAAATTATACAATTGTAATTTCACTCCAATTGCATTGTGCAATTTCCCGACCTAACCAAGGATAATGAATTACGCACGCGAACACAGTTAAAGTAAGGAAACACAAGTAACTAACCACGGATTTTAATATACAGGGTAGGCTATGGTGTAAGGGTGTAATAAAACATTATAACAAATGTGTAAGAAACGAAAGGAATGACTCTGAGGGTTTTTCTAGGGGTATCTTACTCTAAAAGTGAGAGTAAACAAAGGGTTTATATGGGGGTTAACTAACCAATGTAGTTAGTTAATATCAAATAACATATAAAGGCTATTTGGGTGTAATCCTAGAAATTTACCAAGTTAGACAAGTCACTCCAATTATATCGATAATATTCATTATGGTGGTCTCAAATAGTATACAAGCCAAGTTCTAAGTTTACAAGTCACCGACACACTAAAGTTTTTAATTTTTGGAAAAATAAAGTTACGTGTGCGGTTATGTAATTTAGACTTTAACAAAAACATGCTAAAAAATTTTTAAATTTTGATAAATTAAGCGCATTTTAAGCATATTTTGAAAAGTTTGGGACAAGTAAGCGTTCTAATTATCCATCCCCCCACTTAAGTTAAACAACGTCCTCGTTGTTCGTATTGAAAGTTAAAAACTAGAAAATAAAAGAATTAGAACGTAGAAACTCCACTGAGATTAGCTCGGTATGATCCTCCATTACACGTTTATGAGCAAAATCTACTTTCTTGTGGATGAGAGACGTTAAGGCTCAATGAATGATGTTTCCACAGAAAGTACAGGAATCTACTATACCACCAAAACTTTAACACACCTGAGTTAAGAAGGTTCAAACTTGCATAATTTATTAGTAGTTAGTAAAAATAAACTTAAAAATAAAAACTGTAAATCATCAGGTCAGTCGATACGCCACATCCTATGGAAGAGGATGCGCCGGATCGAGCCTGGAATTAATACAATTCAGAAAATCAATGCGTCGCATCCTTAAAAAGGGATGCGCCGTATTAAATGAACTGAGAAAATGTTCAAAAGAAAATAAAAAATGCAGAAAATTAAAATGGATATGACCTGTGCAGTTGATACGCCGCATCCTATGATAGGGATGCGCCGCATCTTTTGCTGGTCTGACAGATTCGACACAAACAGAAAAAAGTAAGTAAAAATCGGGTTGTCTTCCGGTCAGCACTTTTCTTTATTCCAGAGTCTTCAAGTTAGACTCACGTTTAGCTCCTATTCTAGTATTTCTGGTTCAAACTCGAGAACTTCTTTATTCTCGTCGTTGATGTGATTATCAAAGTATTTCCTTTCAGGTTGTGCCTTTGGAACAAAACTTCCTTAATCCCCCTTGACAATTGGTGCACTTCAATTGCCGATTCTCTAATCATATTGTCTTATTCTTTCAGCAACAGTTCATTAGTGATCTTGAATTCTTTGATAAAAGTTTCAACCTCAAAATTGATGCGATTAAGTCGATTGTAAGTTTGATTCGTAGTCTTCCGAACCAGCTTGGGAAAATATCAATCATGATTCCTGAAACACAAAACAAATAGGCTTCGCAGGAAATTTTTTTTAAGAGACAGGAAAGACGAATAAAATTTATTAGCTCGGGATATGAAAATAAAAGTCGCTGATAACTGCAGCTGATGCGCCGTATCCAATAAATAGGATACGTCGTATCTTAATCGTTAGAAATAAATCAGACTTTTATTTAGAAATCAATACGCCACACTTAATAAATTAAATGCGCCGTACGTTTAAATAATCAAAAATCAATTATATTTACAAAATTTAGATGCGCCGTATCAGCAGAAGCTAATGCGTCGTATCTTCGTTACGTTTCAGAATACAAGATTTTTAATTCAGATTATGATGCGGCATATTGATAAAAATCGATGCGTTGCTTCTGTTTAATAAATTTGAAAACTATTTTTAATTAAATATATAATACGCCGTATCTGAAGAAACAGATGCGTCGTATGGCGTTAGGGTTTCAAAAATTTTCTTTTAAAAACAGAGTACGCCGTATCTGGGGGATAGATGCGTCGTACTCGAATTATTAAACGCGTTGTATTTAAAAATTAAAACGTAGTACGCCGTGTCTGAGAATCAGATTCGCCGTATCGTTTGTATCAGCTCAATACAACGACAGGAGTTAATGCAGAAAACAAAGAAAAATAAAAATAAAATTACAGAAAATAATAATAAAAAAAAAACAGAAAATATGCAAATTATACAATGAATGCAATCTAACTAATATACAACAAAGTTAGTGGTTAGAATCTAAAAACCTAATAAAAAGAAAAATCTAATTAAAATACTAATCAAATTAACAGATAATAACAATTCACTCCCCGGCTGCGGCGCCAAAAACTTGATGCGGTCGCGATGTATCGTTGCGGTCTAGCAGTATTAATCCCTACTCAAGTTTTAAATTTATATTTAGCCGACTTATCAATAACACACACACCTAATGAGCAGTGTACCCGGTCAGTATGAATATAATGGTAAGTAGAGTGTCGATCACAAAGAGTGAACCGTATTATCTAGTTAACCTAATCAGTATTTTAGTATCCTAAGTTAGTTTTACAGCCTAATTGAACGAAAGGGGGTTCAGCCTGAGAGACTGACACAGATTGGTTGTATTAAACAGTAAATTAAACTAATGAGCACGAATCAGCGAATAGCAAACACGTACACAGATAGATAGTTAGAAGCAGAAGAAAGCCTGTCATGATAGTTAAGTAGCTTGTCACTTGTTTTATTACTAGTTCTATATGAAGTGTATATAATTAAACCTTTCTCGTTGGATCCTTATATCGGCGAGTAAGCCCTTAATGATTACTTATGATTATCCTATTTATCTAAAGACATCAGCTAAATAGGCGAGGAACATGTATGGTAGCCCAGAAGACTCAGCTAAACACAGAGGTAATCAATGCACTAATATAATTCACCAAAGACATCATCATATAGACTTTAATTGATGGAAAAGCAATATTAACGGGTGCAGTCTGGTGGCCGATTTCAGCCCATCAATCCTGATGAATTAAAGTATACTATTACAATAAAACAAAACTACTTAAAGAATTAAATACATGCAGGACCTTCTTACAGCTCTAATATCTTCGATTTGGGTGTGTCTTGTGATGCTTCTTCGACTGAGTTCGTCTCCTTAGGGTTATGGTGCACACAAAATCGTCTAGGTATTGGGGTATTTATAGTTTCTGTCAGAGGGTTCGATGCGGCGCATTGACTTAACTTCGCGTAGAGTCCAAGATTAAATTATTCTGGAATATTCGTACACCGTCTTCAGATGCGGCGTAACTTTAATCTTTATGCGGCGCATGTCCTTTAGTGTCTTGGATTGTATTTGGTGAAGTCTTGATAGTGATACGCCATATGAAGAAGTATTATGCGGCGTATCTTGAGTAGAACAAGCTTGATCTTCTTCGTTGACCAAAGTTTCATAAGCGGCGCATGGTAGAATTCCATGCGGTGCATTCTTCAAAGTCAGGAAATGGTCTTCGAATTCATCTAAGTATGATATTGCGGCGTATCTGTTGATAGAGATACGACGCATCTTCTGGATTTCAGTAGACTTTTGACATCTTGCTTGTTTTGCTCCATAATTCGTCCAAAATCGACAAGTTTCACCAATTGCTTGTTTTTACCTGAGAATTACTAAAGTAAACAATTAAGTATCGATTCTCATAGATAATGTAATAAAACAAGTCAAATAAATAGGATAAAAGATGACAATAATATGTACTTATTTGATGTCATCAGGTATAAAGTAGGGAAGGGATCCGATAAGAAGAATAATTAAAATGAGAAGGATGAGAAGTAATTCTAGCCACATATTTTAAAGACTAAAATACACCATTGGTCCCTGAACTTTCCACAAAACATCGCAATGCATACTAAGTTTTAAAAACATCGCCATGCGTCCAAACCATGTGTTTTTTAGGCCGACTGCGTCCCTTGACCAGTTTGGGGTCGGTTAGCGCACGTTTTTTGTTATAATTTGAGGGGCATAATAGTCCAATCACGTTTTAACCATTAGCTAACCCAAGCTAAACCGACATACAACTTGAGGGACCATCGGTGTACTCACACATTGTTAACTATGTAAGTTTACCGTATCTTCTCTGATACGCATATTATTGTTTTCGCGAGAATCAATAAACCCACACCCAACCATATTTAATTGAGTAAAACCCGATCATATAACACACACATTGTCACATTTTCACATACAACCTCTACCCAACACAACCATCAACAAGGTACCCATATGCTATCTAATTGAATCCGATTTAATCACACACCCACAAACAATCAGAACTTGTAAGCCGTGCAAAATCAAACAAGTCACATACGAGGCAACAATATTTACTGACTTATGTTTCATTCAAACGTTATTTGTGATAATCTTAATCGTTAATGCAGTAGCTATGTATGGGAATCAATTTATTTGCGCTTTGGACAATCCTGAAGATGTTTTGGATGAGTTTGTAAGTCAAAAACCATATAAGAATTAACTGTTATTTCTCTAAGAAAGTAGTTGTAAGAAATTGAAGATGCTTATAACTTAATAGTGATATACAGGAACTGCATCATGATTACATGTTAGGAGGATCCTATCACGGGAATCGTTACATTTACTTAGTTAACTATGCGGGGAGTAGATGGAGAGTTAGTGTAAAAAGAGTATCAGAATTAGTGTGTGTTGTTGAGGGAGCAAGGTGGAATGATTTTGCGATGCACAACATCACCTGTTCGGATGTTGCTTATTTACATTTTATAGAAGAGGGTGAGGATGTGTTTTATGTAGCTACCTACAATGAAGGAGGGGAAGAGTTTCATAATTATGAACCAGTCCATGATCAATTTTGGAGATGTATGGTTGATGTGACAGACACATCTCATCTTATCCAGCCATTGCAAGAAGATTTTCTACGATATCTGCATGGTCCAACAGCTATACAGTCAGTCATGGTTACTAGTAAAACCATTGATTACGAAGGTTGGGTGGAGCATACACAAGATTGGTATGATCGATATGTCCATACGGCCCTGTTTGGATGTGGTTGGGAGAAACTGGTCCATGACTTGAATATGAAACCTAGTCAGTCGATGGTGTTTACTCAGGTTGTCTCGGGGGAGGAGTATAATGTCATGTTGTTTGACCATGATGGAGGGGCCATTACAACAGGACATGCAGCACCAACATAGCCATGAATGCCATTTGTCATCAACCACATGTCTATGGTATGTTCTAGTTTTTTTTAACTTTAACTACATCAAGTATCTCATAGCAGTGTAACTTATTTGATTATATGTTATATTAAATTCAGATTTTGAAGCCCGTAAGATGAATTGGATGTGTAATTGGAAACATCACACAGTCCATGACCAAGAAGAAAGGGCATTCTACAGGAAGATGACTGCATCCTTCTGGAGAGATGGCCGACTTGTAAGTCTAGTGAAAGAGTTGCTTAATAAGATATATAAATGTCATTGTATCATATATTTTGTGTCTGATATAAAGATTGATGGATCATAATGTGTAATAAAAGCATCCCATCACAAAGTAATGATAAGTAGTTGTTAAGAAGTACAACTTGTATGGGTTCTCTAGAGCTGTTGTGAAGCATAAAAGCATAGAGAAAGTGTTCGAAGTTCGTGAGAGGAAACTTCAAGTTGGTCAAGGGAAGGTGAGGAGGAAAGTGGCAATTGTTTCATCATCTAGTTTCAGGCATTTGAGTGCGGAAGCACAATTTGGTCAAGGTTCAATGGTTCACTTCTTTCTAAGTGATGAAACTAACAGGTCACAAAGAGTTTTACATTTTGATGTGTGCTGATGGAGCTTTAAAGTTGGATTAATGATATTATGTAAGCATATTTTGTAGTTCGTATGTATGGTGGATTTGTGGGCACAAATCAACTTGAACAATTCTTAGACAAACATTTTGTAACTATATGTGTAGGATAAACCATATGGGTTTATCCATACACAATTTTGCAAGTATGATGCAGTATATGTATGCTTAACTTTAGGTTTTATAACGGATAATTAGTAACACTTATGTTGTATATGTTGAATTTATTAGTCAAAAGGGGTTATTTGACTCATGGATGTTAATTATGACTTTAGATAGTCAAACTTCAAATACAAATGGCATTTACCAATTGAGTCATTAATTGAAATGTTGCTTTCTAAAGTTATATGTATATGCTAGTTTCAAACTGCATTTTCTAATAGCAAGTTGAAATGCTCTATGTAACTTTGACTTTCAAAATTCAAATTGCCATTTCTATAACACACCCACAATATTTCAAAAGTTCCAACAACACCATTTAGGGTAATTTACAAGCTAAACATTAAACAAACCATACAATGAAACAGGAACAACAAAATACGAGGTTAATTGTCATAGGGTACACAACCCACTCATAAATATAAAAAACTAGAAGAATTCCACTACGGCTGTGGGGGAAGCTCGGTGGAGTTTCAACAGCTCCCTAGCCAACTCCCAATTCATCCCCACATTTCCAGAGTGATCATCATTCAAATTGTAGAGCTTCATATAAAGTTTTTTCAGCAAGGGGGAACAAGCAAGTACAAACTTTATTATTGTTAATTCATTAACTGATCTAGGAAAAGATCGAAACACCCATTTTGTTGCTTGATCAACATGTGAGGAGCAGCAGCGATGGAGCTGCGTCTTCCGAGGAGAGTCCCTTTCTGGATGGGGGGCAATCTCCTAGGGACATTGGCAAGGAGTCAACTTCTTTTGGCTCTACAATGGAAGAATTGGCTTTAGTCACTGCGCGCCAGTCCGAGCTGGTGGCGAACGCCAAGGCTGAGTATGAGAAGAAGATCGCTACCCTGACGGCGCAGCTGGGGTCCACTCAGGAGGAACTAGCAAGCTCTAAGGCTGAGCAGCTGAGCTCCAAGGCTAAACTGGAGCGCGTAGAGGCGTCTGCGCAACTTTTGTCCGACCAAAAGATGTCGCTGCTGATGAAGCTGGAGAGGGAACGCTTAGGTGCTTCCCGTCATAGGGCGGACTCCTTATGGGCGCTGAAGCATCTTCAGCAAAACTGGGGCCAGCACTTCGCCAACTTGGATACTTTTCGCAGTTGGGCGAAGTTTGCGCTGGACGAGAAGAAGGAGAAGCTCCGCAAGCTCAGTATTGAGTTTGATGAGGAGTTGTACCCGCACCTGGTTCAGTCTGTTGCTGAGCGCAGGTAATCATTCCTTCACTTATATCTTTCATAACTTGTATGTATATTTTGCCCTACTAACACTTGTGTTTTTTGTAGGTGGTTGATCAGCAATGGGTTGCGCCTTGTTGCTATGGGTACGCTGGAGCATCCAGAGGTCACTGGGCGGGGGCCTTAGCAAGGTGGGGAACTTGCGCTATTGGCGCATGGCAAGACTTTAGCGATAACAGCTTGCTGATGGCGAGCAAGTTAACCTGCAGTCCCTTGCTGACGATCCCTGAGTACAGGCTGGACTCTGCCGTTGATCTACTGCTGCCCATCGCAGAGGTTTGAAAAGCTTGAGCTTCCTTCATTATTGCGGGCGTTTGGAGCGTGGCCAAAGATCAGCCCATCAATCGTCTCGCCTTATGATGCGCGGGCTGACTCTTCCGTGGCCATTTGGAGGATAAGGCTGAGGAGCAGGAGGACTTCTTCTTGAAGCCGGATGTGTCGCAGCTCGAGGTACCTATTTTTGCTCAACCGCGTCATATGTTGGATCCCTTCCGTATTGAGAAGGAGGTTTCTTTACAAAGGTCTTTAAATTTCCATGCTTCCAGGTGCGCAAAGAAAAAAGGCCTAAAAGGGAAGGCCGTGATGTGCGGCATAGGCGCTGCGCATCTGCCTAGGACCGACGGTGTTCCTGTCACCGTGGCCACTGTTGATCCTAAAGACGCGGCCATACTGCAGCAGCTTCAGGCTTCAAAGGAAGAGGCAATGGGTGGAGGCACCAGCACATTGAGGCGTTCATGGAGCATGTAGCATTTGTAATTATTGTTTTTGGACTTATCTTTTTGTACAAACTTGTTCGTTCATATATAAAGAAAGTTTATTTTTTGTACTTGGCGTATGTTATACTTTTTCAAGCACTTATGTTTATTCAAACACGTTGTTCGCGTATGGCTTATGTATCTTTGCGTAAAGATATCATTGAATATCTAAGTATATCATAATCAAATATGAATTTCCATAAGCAATTTTCCAAAATCGTGTTGGAATTTTACTAACTTAGTTAAAAAAAATCCATAGTCGTGTATGAATTTTTATAGATTTACTTGTCGTATTAAATTTTATAGAATCAAAAGTCTTGATTTTCTAAGTTGTTAAACGCACATAGTGTGCCCTATTGCGTATCCATCGTGGGGTGCGCAAGGAACTTGCGCCAACGTCTTGAGCGCAAGGTGTTTAACAAGGATACGTAATCCAAAGTTGATGGGTTTGCAACCCTCTTACTCAACGAGTTGTTTAGTAGGTTAACTCATCCTTTTTACCATCGTGAGTATTAATTAGTGCATGCACGCCATGTAGGCTAAAGGTAACGTGACCAACAGATATAAACAGTATTTAGATAACAATGTAAGAAAAGTTTTTCGCGGAGTTAGCTAGAAACCGTGAATGTTTTATTAATACTTGCAAGTTTGTGAAAGAAAATACTTATCTAGATAAGACGTAAAAAAAAAAGTAAAATTACATGGATCTTTATTGGGGCACTTTCTAAAGTGATTGAGTGTCCATGCTGGGCCGTAGCCTATTTAAAGATATCATCGTTTAAGGTTGCGAACGTTCCACGTTCGTTCTAGTTCCTGGCCATCTTTATCGCGTAGCTTGTACGCTCCATTTCCAAGTGCTTCAATGACCTCGTAAGGTCCTTCCCACTTTGGTCCTAGCTTTCAAGTGTCTTCTGCGCGGCTTGAGTCGTTTTCACGGTAGACGAAGATTTTCCAAAATCGTGTTGGAATTTTACTAACTTAGTTAAAAAAATCCATAGTCGTGTATGAATTTTTATAGATTTACTTGTCGTATTAAATTTTATAGAATCGAAAGTCTTGATTTTCTAAGTTGTTAAACGCACACAGTGTGCCCTATTGCGTATCCATCGTGGGGTGCGCAAGTAACTTGCGCCAACATCTTGAGCGCAAGGTGTTTAACAAGGATACGTAATCCAAAGTTGATGGGTTTGCAACCCTCTTACTCAACGAGTTGTTTAGTAGGTTAACTCATCCTTTTTACCATCGTGAGTATTAATTAGTGCATGCACGCCATGTAGGCTAAAGGTAACGTGACCAACACATTGAGATATAAACAGTATTTAGATAACAATGTAAGAAAAGTTTTTCGCAGAGTTAGCTAGAAACCGCGAATGTTTTATTAATACTTGCAAGTTTGTGAAAGAAAATACTTATCTAGATAAGACGTAAAAAAAAAAAGTAAAATTACATGGATCTTTATTAAGGCACTTTCTAAAGTGATTGAGTGTCCATGCTGGGCAGTAGCCTATTTAAAGATATCATCGTTTAAGGTTGCGAACGTTCCACGTTCGTTCTAGTTCCTGGCCATCTTTATCGCGTAGCTTGTACGCTCCATTTCCAAGTGCTTCAATGACCTCGTAAGGTCCTTCCCACTTTGGTCCTAGCTTTCCAGTGTCTTCTGCGCGGCTTGAGTCGTTTTCGCGGTAGACGAAGTCACCTGGCCTGAATGAAGTGCTGCGCACTTTGGCGTCATAGTACCCTTTCATTCTTGACTTGGCTTTCTCTTCGCGTATTGCTGCGCGTTCACGTCTCTCTTCCAATAGATCTAAGTCTATTCGCCGCTCATCGTCATTGGTAGCAGTATTAACTTCCGCAGTACGGATAGTTGGCATTCCAATTTCAGCAGGTATGACAGCTTCTGTTCCGTAGACCAAGGAGAAGGGAGTGTCTCCGTTGCTGACCTTGATGGTTGTTCGGTGCGCCCAGAGAACATGTGATAGTTCTTCTACCCATCTTCCTTTGTGTCTGTCCAGACGCGCTTTGATTCCTTCGCCCAGGCTCCTGTTCGCGCGTTCAACTAGACCATTTGTTTGTGGGTGAGTTACTGACGCGAAGTGTTGCGTGATGTTCAGCTGTTCGCACCAATCTTTGAACGGATTATCACGGAATTGTTTTCCGTTATCTGAGATGATTTCACCGGGTAGTCCAAAGCGACATACTATGTTATCCCATACAAATCGCTTAACTTGGTTGCCCGTGATTGTCGCCACTGCTTTCGCTTCAATCCACTTTGTAAAGTAGTCGATTGCTACGATGAGGTATTTCAATCCTCCTGCGGCAACAGGGAAGGGTCCGGCAATGTCTATACCCCATTTATAGAAAGGCCATGGCGCCGTTATCGGTGTAAGTTCATGTTGTGGTCGGCGTGGGATTGGTCTGTGAACTTGGCAATCGCTGCACTTGCGTACCAAGTCACGTGCATCTCGGTGCATTGTGGGCCAGTAGTATCCTGACCTTAGTGCTCGTGCCACAACAGACCGTGGTCCTGAGTGCATGCTGCATGAACCAGCGTGGATCTCTCGGAGTACATAATCCGCTTGGAGGGGTCCTACACACCTGAGCCATGGTTGCAAGAATGAGCGTCTATATAAGACACCATCTCTGAGTTTAAACCTATGCGCTGTGCGCCGTATTCGTCGAGCTTCCGTTTTCTCATGGGGTAATATGCCTTTGCTGATGAAGTCCACGATAGGGGTCATCCATGTAGGGCCCTCTTCTTCTATGACCGTGGACACTTCAATCTCGGAAATTGATTTGTCCTTTAGGATTTCTACCAATACCTGTTTTGACAGATGTGCGAAGCTTGTAGACGCAATCTTACTCAATGCGTCTGCTTTCTTGTTTTCCCCTCTAGGAACTTGCTTGATTGTGAATCTGTCAAATCCTTGGATTAAGGATTTTGTCTTTTCAAGATATTGGATCATGTTTTCCTCCTTAGCTTCGTATTCCCCGGACACTTGATTGGCCACTAAACGGGAATCTACATTTGCTTCTAGGTTGCGTACACCCATTCGTGTTGCAATTCGTAGTCCAGCGATTAGGGCTTCATATTCTGCCTCGTTGTTCGTGGCAGTGAATTCAAAGCGCAGGGCATATGTGAACTCCATTCCTTCTGGATTAGTGAGGATGAGGCCTGCGCCTGAGCCATCAACGCATGACGATCCGTCCGTAAACAGGATCCATGGTTCTTGTAACTCCACCTTGGGTGGTTGAGTTATATCCTCGCTATCTGGTTTTTCAATAATGAAATCCGCGAGTATCTGCCCTTTGACTGCGGTGCGTGGTCTATAGGAGATGTTGTGCTCTCCTAGCAGTACACTCCACTTCTGCAATCGCCCTGACGCGTCAGGTTTGGAGATTACTTGCTTGATGGGTTGGTCTGTGATTACCGCGATAGGGTGCGCTTGAAAGTATCTGCGCAGCCTCTTGGCTGCAAATACTAGCGCTAGGACTAGCTTTTCCATCGGGCTGTAGTTAATCTCCGTCTTTTTGAGCGCCTTGCTTACGAAGTACACAGGAGTTTGTACTGCGTTTCTGTCTGTCAACAGTACTGCACTGACGGCCCCGTGAGTTGCAGATAAGTACATTATCAACTCTTCCCCTGGTTGAGGTGCGACTAGTTT
Source organism: Artemisia annua (assembly GCA_014162995.1). Taxonomy (NCBI): domain Eukaryota; kingdom Viridiplantae; phylum Streptophyta; class Magnoliopsida; order Asterales; family Asteraceae; genus Artemisia; species Artemisia annua. Next base: position 157,203 of record LBNU01023173.1, read on the forward strand.
GGGGAGCGCCGCTATTGTTTGTTTAAGCTGTTGAAATGCCTCCTCCGCTTCGGTAGTCCAGCGAAAGTCACTCTTTTTTGTGCACTTCTTGAGTGTTTTAAACAACGGTAATGACTTGTCCGCTGACTTAGATAGGAATCTGTTCAGGCCGGCCAATTTTCCGTTCAGGGATTGTACTTCCTTGAGTGTTCGTGGCGAAGGGAGTTGTATGACCGCTTCAGTCTTTTCAGGGCATGGCTTGATGCCATCAGGTTCTATTAAGTATCCCAAGAACATGCCTTCTGTAGCGCCAAAAGTGCATTTCTTAGGATTTAGCTTCATGTTGATCCGTCGTAGTGTTTTGAATGTTTCTTCAATGTCACGCACTACTTCGTCTTCGGTATGGCTTTTTATGACCAAGTCATCAACATATACTTCCAGGTTGCGACCCACTTGCTTTTCGAATGCATTATCTACCAATCGCTGGTAGGTGGCTCCTGCATTCTTCAACCCAAAAGGCATCTTTGTGTAACAAAAGACACCTTGACTTGTGTGGAAAGCTGTTTTTTCCTCGTCTTCCTTGGCCATTTGGATCTGGTGGTATCCTTTGTATGCGTCTAGGAAGCATTTAAAAGGATATCCACATAAGGATTCTACCTTCCAATCTATCTCGGGTAGTGGGTAGCAGTCCTGTGGGCATGCTTTGTTGAGGTCTGTGAAGTCCACGCACATTCTCCAGCTGCCGTCGCTCTTTTTTACCATGACTGGGTTAGACAACCAATCGTGGTAATATACCTCTCGCATAATGCCTGCGTCCACAAGCTTATGTACCTCCTCCAGGATGGCTTTCGCGCGTTCTGGAGCTTGACCGCGCTTCTTTTGCCTTATCGGCGGGTATCCTTGTCGGATTTGTAGCTTGTGCTCTGAGATTGACCGAGGCACACCGGTCATATGCTTTGGTTCCCACGCGAAAACATCCAGGTTTTTCTGTAGGAGCGCGCACACGGCTGCTTTCCCTTTTTCTGACAGCGAACCTCCCAACGATACCTGTTGTTCAGGATAGTCGGGGTGAATTGCTACTTTTAAGTTTGGTGCTTTGGGTGCGCCGTGTTCTTTAGCCGCTGTGGTTTCGCCTGTAACTGTGTTACATTCCTCAGGAGGCAGAGCGTGGTTGTAGAGAGTAACAATGCCGCCTTTTACTGGAAATTTCAGCATTCCGTGTGCTGTGGATGGCACTGCGCGGAGCGCTGATATTCCCGATCTTCCAATGATGCCATTGTATGGCGATGGAGATCTAATGACCATGAAGTTCATCCACGCCTTGGTGGAGTGCTCTTTATTGCCGACTTCTACGAGCATGCGTAGTTGTCCTATTGGCCATATCTTCTCTCCTGTGAAGCCTGTTAGAGATGTCGCAGCTGGAATTAGCTGATTTTGAATCTCTTGTTTTAGCCTTTTGAAACAATGTTCGTACATTATTTCAGCTGATGCCCCTCCGTCCACGTACATACGGTGGATATCGTGTCCCCCCGCATGTATTTCAATGGTGAGTGGTTCTGCTACCGCGTTGTCCGCGGTCAACTTTGGGAAGGAGATCTCATCGTTAGGGGAGAACCTTTGGCTAACCTTTTGTTTGACTTTGCGCTGCCATGATTGTATCATGTAAATTGTGTCCGCCTTGTCCTTAGGTGGTTCTTTTTTATCCCCGGTTCTTTGCTTATCCTTCCCTTCTTTGATGTTTTTGACTAGGTGGTCCATCCTACCTTCTTTTACTAATTTATCAATTAGTTGGCGAAGCTGGACGCACTCGTTCGTTGTGTGGCCTTTCTGTCCATGGTAGTCGCAGTAACCATTCCCTATGCGCTTTCCTTCTGGGGTGCGCATTGGTGGAGGTTTGGGGAAATTTGCTCCCTCTGTTGCGAATATCTCTCTAGGAGTTTTTATCAGCGGGGTATACTTGTCGTTACCCCGTGTACCTCCATCATTGCGATAGCCTTTGTTGCGATTGCCGCCATGGTCATTGGATTGTCTCCTTGACTGTTCCTGCGGCCTGTAGTTAGAATATGCTTTCTTACTGTCCGCGACGGCGGCTTCTCCTTGAACGAAAGACCTTGTACGCTTCACCAGTTCGTCGAATGTTTGGGGGACTTTATCATTTAATTTTTTGATAAGGTCTTGGTTGGTGATCCCATTCATGAATCCTGAAATTTTTAGTATTTCAGGACATGCCTTGATGTGTAGGCATTCGTCTTTGAAGCGCTCCATGAAGGCGCTCGTAGACTCCCCTTGGCGTTGTTTGATCCTAGCCAATTCTACTGGGTCCTTAGCGTACTTCTTTCTTTGTGTGAAGTTCAAGCGGAATGCTTTCCGCAACTCTTCATACCCTTTTATACTTCTTCGTGGAAGTTTGCTAAACCAAGTTCGCGCGTTCCCAACTAACGTGGAATTAAACATATGGCACCACACAGGTTGTGGCCAGTTTTCGATGCCAGCAGCGGATTCGAAAATTTTTAGGTGATCGTCGGGATCACCCGTTCCATCATATGTTTTGACATTGGAAGGCATGCGCCTTTTCTTGTTGTCTGAATAATCGCTGATGCGCTTTGAGAACGCACCAACCTTTTGGCGACGCCAAGGAAGGGATATGTCATCATCCTCTTCCTCACGACGTCTTCCTCTGGACTTCCAGTGTCCGGTATCGCTATCCTCGTTGTCCGAGGAGCTATCTGAGGGAGAGTCGTTTCTTCTGCGGCGCTTGCGCCGTTTTTCCTCGGGACCTGAGCTTGAGAAGCTTTCGTTAGGGGATACCCGTCCACCTAGTCTATCTTGGACTCTCCTAGATCTAGAAGATTCCTCACTTGGTGAGTGCTGTCGCCCCAACCTGTCGTGGACTCTGCGACCACCCAATCTGGTGTGGACGCTAGTTCGCCTCTCACTATCTCCTTGTTCCTTCGAGTACTGTGAGTTTGACGGCGTGCCGAGTCTAGTTCGAACACTGGCGCGCCTCTTGTTATTGTCGCGCTCTTCATAGCGCGGTGGGGAAGTTCCATTGAAGTCGAGTCGACTCCTTAACCTTCTCGTGGCTTCCTCTTGCAGGAGTGTGTTCAATGTCTCAAAATTTTGTGATACAAGATTTTTTAACATTGTTTCTTGAGCATTTTCCTCCAGCGCAGGAGTACCTTCTTCCAAATTGTGCCTCCTCTCGCGATCAGGCGCGTTTGGTGGCACTGTGTTGTCCACAGCGGTTGCTGCTTGGTGAGGGGTAGCAAAGAGAGTGCGCTGGAGATCCTCGATGTTTGGGACTACTGTAGTAGTCTGAGCAATTGCAGAGGGTACTTCCACCGATGGGAGAGTCGTGGTGGTTTCTACTTCCTGGCGGCCAGGCGCACTGGTTGTCCCAGTGGTTTGCCTAGGAGGCGCATCAGGGTAGTTCCTCCTTGGAGGGTCACCACGCGTCTTATCCAATTGCGGAGTTCCCTTGGATGAATTTTTGTGTTTCGTCATTCTAGTCCTTAGTGTTGGGTCCCACGGATGGCGCCACTTGTTGATACAAAAGTTGGGCGTTCCTTGTTTGGGTTCCTTTCCTCGTATCAATTGATTGATATTGCTTGAGACCTGCGCACTAAGAAAGCAACAAACACCGTTAGGCTTATCGAGGGATTGTCTCCCCCGATTATCCTCCGGCGTGAGAGTAAGTAATCGTGTTTTAGGGTTGTGAAGAGTTAGGGTTTGTAAGTTGTACCTTTTCGAGAGTTATAATGCCCTCTATATATAGACACGAATCCTTGTTGGTTTCGTGTTCCACAAACCTTGGTATGTCCCGCGTATCGCGGGTATTTGATATACATCCTATAATTAGGAGATATCGTTTATTCACATTCCTAAATAATCATTGGGCTTGGGCCTCGTGGGCCAAAGCCGTCTAATTGGTAGTCCAATTAGTATGAAACTGGCCCACGCGTAGTGGGCTTGCGTGTGGGTATTGTTTACCAAACGGGTTCATGACCCGGTGTAGACTATACGTCATCAGGCAACTTTTTTGCGTCTTTGCAGCACCCGAGTCCCGACGTAGCTTGGGTTCCAAACCAGTGGGTTATAGCTAACTAGAGCATTGACTTTGTGTCAAATCCGTGAACAATAAACGTATTGTTTTGACTTTTTTGTTGAACCAACATCATACTTTACATACACATACTTCGTATGACAAAGACCATATTTCCAACACATATAACATGAGTTCGATGAGACTTTTTGTCAGCAATATATAATCGCCGTGTGTGAGTGTGTCATGTGTACACTGGATTTCAGATTGTCTTCGATTGAATTATAATCAATTCTAATACAAAATCAAACTAAACAACTAACCATATATACACAGGAATACTTTCAGAAATAACTAGAAACAAATTGTGTATCGAAAAGAGATTTTTCGTAACACGCACAAAAACAATGTCTAATTCTATAAATAGAATCCGATAACTAGTATACCTCCTACCCTGTGAGCCCGGTTGGTGGTTTTCTTCAAGTACACGAAGAATCATCTCGAGTTTTATCTCTGTTTATCACCAACTGTTGGAAAAGGAACTTTAGAGGCAACAGGTGTAACCGGACGAGGTATAGTTGTGTCCCTAGGCGGCCGAGGTTCCTGCAAGTTACAAACAGCACAAATGCACGGTTATGAGAGAGTAAAAGAGATAAAAAAGAACACGATGCAGCAATTTTAATATGTTAATGTACCCGGTGGGCCAAATTGATTGCTGCACCCTTTTGGTCTTAAGCGCTTTATTATAGTTTTCGTTATCACACTTAACATGATAATTATTTAAAAAAAGTCTAAATATTAAGAAGAAAGAGGTTGTGAACAACCGTCAAGCCAAACCGACCCATTCCTAAACCACATTTTTTACCCAGTATAATTGAGCCGCTCATTTTTGTCACATATAAACAGAATTAAGTATTTCCGGTATGGACTTAAGGCTTTGAGCCAATAGACTAACTCACTTGAAACACATAAGTGATAACTCTCAATTATATGTGACTCGAAATGACGATAACTGAAAGTTATGAAAGATTAATAATGCTTACTCCACGGAAAGGAAACTCGTCTGCCTCAAGCATGTGTACAATTTGACCCATCTTTGGACGTTTACTTGCATCCATGTCTATACACCGAAGACATACTAACAATGCCCGTTTTAAAGCTCTTGGTGAAGGTCGTTCATCTATCTTTGGATCTAGCAACTCCTCCCCACGACGACTTGCCACCATTCCTCTAAACCAGTCAACCAGATTCATCTGAAATACAATCAACACACACAAACATTTAACAAATTGTCACAACTGATTTTTCTTTGAACTCTGGTCTGCAAATGTTGGAAAGTGTTCAACCCATTAATAAAGAATCAGGTGAAATTCGGACTGTACTTATCGATAAAAGATCAAATATAAGTAATTAGCTCAAACTAAAACATGTCAAATGAATCTAATGAGTTAAACAGGTCAATATGCACCTAGCGTGTATTCAAATGCATACAATGTACTTAATTTTTAAATCTTTAATATGTGAGAGATTATATTGGTACAATTAATGGCATAATTCTTGTAAGCTTATATATTTCATTATAAACTTCAAACTGCAAGAAATAGGGGACCAAGAGGTATTGGTGGGTCAACAACACAACCAGACCCATTTTGACAAGTTACAACAACAGCCCATTTTAAAACTGTACCTCTCCTGGTGCTCGAGAATAATCCACAGGGCTCCTTCCAGTAATTATTTCCATTAGTAAAACTCCAAAGCTGTAGACGTCGCTTCCTTCATTCAGCATCCCTGTGCTTGCATAGTCAGGTGACACATACCTGCAAATCATCATAAACTGTAAGAAATTTGTCATCGGGGTAGAAATTTGGTATAAAATAGAGCTGAAGCAAAACGAACCCAAATGTTCCCATTACTCGTGTTGTCACGTAGCTTTTCTCGGATTCAAGTAACTTTGCAAGTCCAAAATCAGCTACTTTGGCGTTCCAATTTTTATCAAGAAGTATATTGCTTGATTTAACATCACGGTGAACAACTTTTGGTTCCAATCCTTCATGTAAGTATGCCAACCTAAGAGGAAGACCGGATATAAATGAAATATATTCAAGTGGACTAGTGATTGTTGTTATAGCTTTTTGTGTGTTTTAAGAGAATAGAATATTAGCATACTTACCCTTTTGCAGTCCCGACTGCAATCTTCATCCGTATGTCCCAAGTTAGAGTGTTGGCAGGTTCTACATCCCCATGCAACCATTGTTCTAAATTCCCATTATCAACGTACTCATACACAAGCATCCTGTGTGGACCCAACAAACTAAAATAAGAAAAATTCACCAAAACCCGTGGAAACGTCTGGTTTTCAACTTGTTTTCGCTCTGTTACTTTAGTAAAAAAGATCCGGTTCACCTTTTGGGGTTAGCAACTTAAAACGCAATGGTTCAAAACTGAACCAAATCCATATTACACATACAAATATATACTGTTTCTAAGATTAAATATTCAAATAATAAAAGAACACTAAAAGCCTAAAAGTTCTTCAGTTAATTTGTGTTATCCCAACTTTTATATTTGGAGTTTCTTAAGTAATAATATAAAATTTGTGAATATTACGCTAAGTAATGTACATCAAGAACTGCTACCTCTTAGAACCTTCTGCGCAAAATCCAATTAGACCAACGAGGTTTTTATGCCTTACTTTGCCAATGGCTTCAACCTCCACCTTGAATTCCTTCTCCGCTTCTCCCCTACAAATACAAGACTTTTAACATATATTTTGGTCTTCAATAATAGATACTCATAATTTATCCCATCGAGTCACTAAAGACTATAAGCTAAATAATAATACTCATGAAAGTATGAAACAATATCACATCACTTTGCGAAAATTGAATTTCATAACAATCCTGAGACTCAAAAGACATACTAAGAATAGGATCTTCATTGCACTTTATAAAAAGGTGTCAAGTGACACCTAAATGGAAGCTCTACTGCCAATGAACACTCTTTTGCATTGTCATATGACATTGTCACCTTTAGAAAATTTTATAACTTTTAAAAACTTGTAGCATAAGCTGAATAGCTGATCAGCTGACCTCTTTACAGCCTTACACTCTTACTAATATATTTTCACACAGTAAGTACCTATTAAATTAATTAGAACTATTAGTATCACTTCTAATGAATATACAAAAATGTAATTGAAAATGCAGTAACAATGATGCAGGTTCCTTGTTGTCCACAAGTTCTTTCATATAGTTTTTAGTGTGTGATTTTTACATATTTTGATTTTTGAATTTTGACCATAACAATGTATACTACATTCTATGGTCTCTTTCGTATGCATAATTCCTTTATTTATATGCTAAGTAATAGAGGTGGCCAATTAATTAGGTGATGAGGGTATTCGGATTTAGGTTAAAAGGTAATTTCTTAACTACAAAGATAAAGATGTTTAAGTTATCAGTCTGTATTTTGATCTACCATTGCTTTGTTTGTTCATTTTTAGTTTTATTACCCTTATAAAAAATAAAAGATATAATGAGTCATGTCGAGATTATTATCGGTAAAAATTTCATTAAAGAAACTAAAAGTCCTGAGATGATGGCCCATTTTTCTTTTTCATATCATAAAAATGTCAATGCAATCTATCATGCTCAAAATGAATACTCTTATGAGATAATCCTAGTACTAAAATAATCTTATTGTAACATGTACCATTTGTTATGCTTCATTTTAACAAAGTAGCTACTATATTTAACCACATGGGTGGACCAAGGGGTTACCAAAAAACACATCATTTTTTATGCGCAGTGTTGTGTTACATATTTACATAAATTGTTTAGTTTAGTCTTATTATTTACTCCTATGTCAAATAAAATTTATACACATGGTCATTTATACTCTTGAATCACCCACCGTTTAACCCCTAAAATGGGAAAAGGTTAAAATAGTAGTACTACAGTACTTAAGAGCCTCTTCCCATGCCGACAAATTTCAAAGATTTCCTCAAAAAGATTGACGTAATTAAGATAGATTCTAATCTGACATTTGTTATTCACGAGGCTACTAATAACCCACAGAATGCTCCTAAACCAATATTTAATCATACTCTAATTAGTAAGTAATTACAGCCTAATTCAAATTTTTACACCGCCAAAACAGAAGCCATCGATTAAATCACTTTTTATTTCTTGAAACAAGTGAGTCATAAATTAACCATTTACTTTCATCCACCACCTAAAAAATTAACTCACCACGTCACCGATAACGTAATCTTAGATCCAAAAATTTCAAACTATCATAAACAATTCAATGTAGCAATTAACAATATATTTCAAAATCAACACAACCAACAAAACTTTGGCCTAGCATATTACTACTGTTAGTACTACTTACCAGTATTTTATCATAAAGTCAAGAGTTTAAGTCTCGTAATTACTAACAAAAGTAATATTGCAATGCTGATTTCCTAAATTAAAGTATATGATCATTTTCAAAAAATTTCTTTAACTAAAAGATTTGTAATACTGTTTTTAAAAATTATCAAAGTTAGCCTAAAAGTATATAGTCATTGTTAAATTTTTTTAAAAAAGATTTAGAACTAAAATTTTACTAAAAGTATATGCAGTAATGCACATACTTCTGACTCGAAGCCAGAGGCGGAGATAGGAGAGGGCAGGGTGGGCACGTGCCTTTGGACGAAAAAATTATAGGGTAAAATTTTTAAATATTTGGCTATTTTTTAGATTTGCCTCTTTTAACGAACCAATTTGTAGTATAATTTCTAAAAACGATCAAAGTTTGCCCCTTCGATTATAACTTTCCGGCTCCGCCCCTACTCGAAACGTCAACCTTTCCATGATCACTTTCACAACTCTGTTTATCAGACGATATATTACAGTAAAAAAATATAAAAATGACTAACCGATTATCAATGAGATTCTTGACAGCAACAGTAGTACCATCCAACAACCCACCTCTATACACCACACCATAACCACCTTCACCAATCACATTCTCCTTAGCAAAACCACCCGTAGCCAACTCAATCTCACTCAAACTAAACCACCTCCCCCACCCATACGACCCGCTCAAACTATCCACCGACACCGAACCCGAACTCGTACCTGTACCAGACCCTAAACCTAAACCTGACTCATTACTAGTTGTATAAGCACTTTTTATTATCGGCTTACTAATATCAGCATCATCATTATCTAGCTCAAACATGCTAAGTAATGTTTTCGCTATTTTTTGATCATCAATGTTTATACTTTCCAGGTTTATCGATGAGTTTTTTTCTTCGTGCAGTATACTACGTTGTTTTGCTTTAAATTTTTTAACGTAGAAGATCATGATCGTCACGATAACAGCAGTTATAACTGCTAATGCGAGTGCTATAATGACGTATAGTTTTAGACCGAGTATTGGTGTTTTGGAAGTGAGGATGTTTAAATGTGACATTTTTATAATTCGGTGAGAAATTTTTATAAAAAATGAAATGGTTTTTATAAAAATGAGACGGTTTATTTGGATGAAGGAGAAGTGAGGAGGAGCAAAGTGTTTCCAAGGTGATGATGAGGAAAGTAAAAGCGTGGGCAAGAGTCAAGTGATTACTTGTAGTGGAAAATGGGGTTGTGGGTTGTGGCTATTTACGAGATTGCCACTGGTGTTGTTGTGTCAGGAGATTTATTTCAGGATGCGTTCACTTGAAGGCATAGCACAGTCGGTGTTTGACTAGTGTTTGTTTGGATCTCATTTGAATTCTATTCATGATAACATGCATTTTTATTAGGTTACTAGGCAAGGTAACTACACTTTCACAATACACATCAGCGCTACGTCAGCTTTCTCTCTCCTCTCACTTTTCTTCACCACTCTTCACTTTTTAGAGGGCAAGGTTACCTTTAACTTTACCTTTCATTAAATAACCACTTTATAAAAGAGAAATGATTTGCACACTCAAGTTTTTGATTGGGACACTCCAACATATGCATTAAACAGTTGTACAGTTTATACATTCTGCTTTAATTGGTTGTACCGTGAGTGTCCCAATAAAAAATTGGAGTGTGCCAATCACTTCCCTTTATAAAAATATACCCCACTAAATACCCCACACACACTCACACACAAAATAAAAAATAATAAATGGGGCTCTTTTCTTTCTTTTTCATTTGGTGGTCAGACCACCTATTTTTGTTTTGGGACTCGTGAACCGCACGTGAGATATGGTGGAGGGCAAGGTGATGCTGCGTGAGGTGGGGAGGGAAGGTGAAACCTTCACCTCCTTGCATACTAATAAGATTAATCATGTTACTTCATTTTTCACCTCGTATATTAGCTTTTTTTTCCCCACTACCTTTCACTTTTCACCTTTTAATAATTACCATTCTCTCACCTTTCATTAAATATACATGCTTTTATACAAATATATCTTACTAAATACCCCCCACAAACTCTTAAAAACTAAATAATAAATAATAAAAATACAAGAAAGGTCCACTTTCGCACTATTCCATATTCAGTGAGCTCCTCACCTTTGGTTTCTTGGTTTGATAGTCCTCACGCGTCACCCGAACCTTTCCCAGTAAGTCTCATGCGTGAGATTGGTGCCTCACGATTGCTACCGGGAGCAGTCTTCCTTTTATCGTAATGGGGATACTCTTAGTATTCCTTTAATTATGTATCAACGTTCCAACAAAAATACTTGTATGCATCAAAAACCCCAGGTTCAGCGGGGTAAATGCATTAAAAAGGGACAAATTAGAGGACTAGGTTTCTAATAAACAAAGTAAAATTAATTTACTTTTTATGACAACATAAATAGCTGTTGATTTAAATTTTGGGAAAAGTTGGTATATGAATTGATGTAAATTGAGTTGTACTCGACATGAAAATTGTCTTGTTAAGACGTTAATGAACAACAATGTTGATTAGCTCACACGTCACGTTTCAAAGACCGTGAATTAATTATCATGGCCCGCTCAAAACAACATGTTAATCTGTTTTGAAAGGTGACTGTCATCTTAAAAAGTTTTTTTCTTCTAGAGAACTAAGTTATGCACTTGAAAATGTACTCAAAACTAGAGTTGTAAACGAACCGAACGAATACGAATGGAACCTTATCCATGTTCGTTTGTTTAATTTTAACAGGACAAATAAACGGACACGAACGCTTAAACGAACGAATATACTTGTTTATGTTCGTTTATTAAGAAAATGAGTTGTTCATGTTCGTTTATTAAGACACTACACGAACTTTAAACGAGCACAAACGATCGAACATAAATTAACATAGACAAACAAACATAAATTTTATTAAATTAAGCACAATATATTGTTTATAAGTGTTGTATTGTTTAAACAAACCAATTTTAAAATTATAGAATTAAAAGATATGATATACGAATATAAATAACTAAATGAAAACAAACAGACGTTAACGACTGCATAATTGGACATTCACGAATTTAAATGAACGGACCCAACTTTTGTTCATGATCATTCATTTAACTAAACGAACGTAAAATATTGTTCATGTTTGTCCATTTAATAAATAAATGAACTTTTTACCGAACGGTTCATGAAATGCTCACTAAACGTTTAATTCGTTTACGGTCTTACTCAAAACTAATTCCTAAAACAATGCAAGTTAAATGAATAAAACTTCATCTTAGTGAGGTTCTACGACAATAATGATATATCACGTTAACATATAGTGGAGATAACACGTTTAAATGAATGAGCTAATTTCATATAGCTATGACTTTGACAACTGATGAATTTTGATTGTCCAAGTTATTGAGGTGTATACTGTATATACAAGTGCGACAACTCATATATTTGAATCAACCAAAACTATTTTTAAGCAAGCATAATTTATCAGAACAAACTGATACTCGGTATTTGACCTTTATTTTAAAATTTAGAAAATATTTAAGAAAAATGTCCGAAAATTAATTATATGGGTCGGGGAATATGAGTATTTGACGGTGGGCTCGTGGCACTCGTGGAAGAGAGCTCCCATCATCTTTATTACACTTTGGATTTAGATCACATTTCAAATTATATTTATTTTTCCTTTTTCCTTTTTCTTTGTTCTTTGTTTCTTTTGTACTTTGTTTCTTTTCATCTTTATGTTCTAAAAGCGTTACACCTATTAAGGAGTAAAACAAAATTATTGTTTCGTTAATTGATTTATGTATTATCAGTATTAACATTTAAGTTAATGATCCTTTTATGGTAAAAAGGAAATTTTGTATACGGCTTCCATCGAGAAACTTAATAATTTTGTCCTTAAGGATAAGTATATGATGATAAAGCTTCGAGTTATATAAGAACATGCCTAATAAATGACCCATAACCAAGTCTTCGCCTGCTACCTTAGCATGCAAGATGCGTCCTACATTATTAAAGTCACCCCGGACGACTGAGTCTTCGATGAAACAATGAATAACTCGGTCGTGCAGACGTTTGAGTTGGGAGTTTTGTTGTGTGTGTTTATTAAATTGTTTTTATGAGGTATATTTGTGTTAAAGTGGGGTATGTTTTAGTTGAAAAGTTGGTCGCCTTATTTACTAAGTTAATTGTGAAGTTGATTGTAGAGAGAGAAAGTTAGGTTGAAGATGATGTGACAGTGGTGATCGTGATCACGAGTCTTCTATATTACACTTAGCCTAAAGTCTAAACTACCTTCTTGAGTGACTTTTTCTTCTTTTGTAGAGGTAGAATTGAAGATCCAAGTGGAATAGAAGCTACGTAACTTTGTTTCGCCGATGGTAGCTAGTGATAAATGACATGCATTATAAAATGAACTTCATAGTTTCAAATCAAGTCTCCGTTTTCCTTTAGTTAATACGTTACACGATCTTTCATTTCTCATGTAGTCATGTTGATTGTGAAATCGGTCAATTATAGACGCTACAAAGTCTTTCACCTTCTTCTTTTTTCATATGAGCAACATGCGTATACTATATCATGGCTACCTATTTTGGGTTTTATTCCACTTAAATATTATAGATGTTACATGAGAAACCATTATGAGTCAAGAAAAAATGGATTTAACTTTAACATTTTGCAGAAACAAGATGATACAAGTTTTAAATCCATTAAATTTCTTCCTAAATGCCCGATCTCCATCACATTTTTTTTTAAATTATATGGTATCATATAACATCAGTCCTTATTATTATCGCTATATATCAATCATAAAGATGAATTATTATCGACTCATCAGTCATCATAAATCACAATACATGAATCAGCAACGAGGGTATATGTTGGGTTCCTTCAGTACCCAAGTCTCACTGAACTGAATTTGAACACAAACTACGCTAAATGTTGGATAACCTTGAACACTTCAGGTCACTGAGTGAATAGTCATTCAGTGAGTCACCTTCAGGATACTTAGGACGAGTCTAAGAAGAAAGTCTCTCCACTCAATGAGGCGGTCAATCAGTGAGTGGCACCCCAGTCAAAGAAGAAGGTGATGGGTTCAGTGAGTGATGACAATAGCTCACTGAACCCCAAGACTCCTCAACAACTAAAGAAAGGTGATTTAAAGACTGAAGAGTAATGGGCTAAGGACTGAAGAATAGGCGGGATGAAGCGGGAAAGTTTTGAAGAGATAAGGCAGGGTCCTTATCACCTGAAGTCAAACTTTCCCTGAAAGGCAAAATGTCAGGGACAGTGTCATCACTGTCAGTTAGAAAGTAGAATTGTCTTTTACCCAAAATAGCCTAATGTAACAGAGACAAAATGTGTAAGCATTTTGTCCTGACTAGCTTATGTCATCTTTGTCTTNATCTATTCTAGTTCTATTATCAGCTATGGGGTTGAATATATGAGAAATTCTAGAAAATGTTTGCTATCCTGAGTTACTATTTGTCTTTTCCCTGACATGATAAAAAAAAGATAGGTTCAAAGGAAAATGCTATTTGCGGCGGGAGGGCTGCGGTCTGTGTGATCAACAATTTGCTGTGTTAAAATCCGGTAGTGCGAATGCCTGTATCTAAAGTTTAGAAAAAAAATCTGTTCAACAAAATGTGAGGATTGGAGGGGATTGGTCGACGAAATACTGAGATCGGAGACTGAACCTTGATTGATACCCCAGAGACAATACATTTTTGTTACCGCGAGAGGGGCGTATATTGGCAGCCGCGGGATTCGTTTGATTCGAATAAAATTTGGAATGGCGCTAAACTTGACGCATATGAGATCATTCTGCCAAAATAAAGCGTATTCGTTCTGTAGCCAGATCTTTTACAAGAGCAATTTGGATTTGGCCTGTAGTTTCGCTTTTAGAAAATTATGGCCTCGAGGAACTGATATATGCAGCACTTAAGGCAGTAACTGGCACAGCCAACTTTCTCCTCAGAACGTTTGCGTAAATTCAACTCCATAACACGATATCTGTATTTTAAAGTTTTTTTCCGGTTGTACACCCATTATCTCAAGTTTTGGATTCGAACTAGATCCATTGACACAAATAGTTCATGGGAGAAAATTTGGAGTTATTTGCGCCCAGGGGGATTGACTGCACGAACTGCTACTTTTCCAATACGAGATATTCATCCTAGTCACCTATGGGCCGTATTTGCCAATTTGACACATCTGAAGAAGGATAAATGTTGCGACTTATTGATCCTTAGCCAATTCATGCGAAAGATTTGCGTCGTTGGGCGTCTCTTAGAAAGTCCGGTTTTTAAAATTTCGAGGAAGATCAAAAGGGACACGATGGCTTTATTTATCACCGGGTAAAGATGAAATTATGGATGGTAGCGGCAGGAAATTCTTTGCCTTGAGATCAGGGTATTCAGAAG